>JABFEO010000017.1:0-99275 GCA_019649515.1 Hanseniaspora mollemarum | reverse complement strand
TCAAACAAATAATTGGATAACTTCAAAATCGAAGCAAGTCTATGAAATACTGGCAGGTAGATAAATATATTTAGGATGTCAAAGTAACTGTTCAACACTACTGGACCAAGATTTTTCACAAATAAATTAGTCGCCCCTGAAAATACTATTTTCAAAGGAAAGATTGGGGTCTTGTCTTTGGGCAAAATATACAACCCAAAACCCCCAATTCCAAAAAACACTATTATTGTCGTTATAACGTTTCTTAAATATTTTCTTAAAGAACAACACAATGGTTGAATTAGCAATGTGTTGAATTGTTTAGCTCCAGTAATATTGATTCTCAAATGGAATAAATAAAATACCCCGTTTCTGAATAGTTTGCTTTCAATATAGTCAATGGCTTCAGTACAAATTGAAAGTATCCTCGACATATCTGTCAAATACATTTGAAATACTGCATAATCGTTTGCTGTTTCAAAAGTAAATAAACTATCAATTCTACAATATTTTCTAGCAAATAGCTCAACTAAATGAAACAAAATCTCCAACCAGTACTTCATAATTATTAATTTCATAGTATGTTTCAAAATAAACGCTTTGTATGATAGTCTTTCGGCCGCCAGCAAAATAACATAAAATAATGAAAATACTATGAAATTATAATACACATTGTAAAAATGATCATATTCCTTAGCATATTTACCAGAAACATAATGAAACAAATATCTTGGTACAAACTCCTGCATTAAGCTATGTGCTCCAATTATTAGAGAAATAGTTGTAACATATATCAAAACCTCCACAATCTTAAGGAAAGTGCTACTAGAGTCGTAAATTTTTGCCAACTTTTCCATTTTCAAAGTCTCTTTCTTTTGCTCTTCTGCTGTTCTTTCAATGCCAAATTCATATTCATACATTTTATAAAAAACTGAAGACTCAGCATTATCTTCCATATTGAAAATCACAGGAAGAACAGAGGGAATAATAATAAAAACATTCGTCAAAAAATGTTTATAGTATGCCCAAGAGCTAGTAGGAAAAAAACTTCCGTAATACTCATAATTGAACTTGTTTTCATAATATGTAGGGTAGTAATAATTGTATTGATCAGTAGAAATTTTTTTTCTTTCTTTGTTGCTATTACACATTAGGGGGTACGCTACGCTTATTGTATAAGTCCATCTATTTTGATGTAGAACACGATCAAACAAAAAGATCATTCTAGCACTAATCCATAAAGGAACTACAACTAGTACCAACACTGGTTTAACAACAGCTAAATTGTTTTTATTTCTTTCGTAAATAAGCTTTAACATATTCCAAGTTGTATCAATTTGGCTTTTTGAATCATTTTGTTCAGGTTGACTGTATTCAATATTTGTTTTACAAATCTCACAATTTAAATCTTTTTTAAAATCAATAATATCAGAGTCAGCTTTCGTTTTCGTCCACTGCAACAAACATCGTTTATGTATATAGGAGTTACACTTGCAAGGTTTCAAAAGCTTACTCCCTGATTCTTCTTCATCTTCCTGACACACTCTGCAAACATCCCCAATAGAACTCATATGTCAAAATTAAACTATATCAATTTTTTACAGATAAAAAATTATTTTACTGTTTGTTGGACACCGTTATGAGTTTATTCTATTAATCGCTCAACAAAATTATTCAGTTTTTAATAACATTTTGCAGCCCATTCTCTTCACATCGGACTTAAAATGTATTTTATCAATTGATTTCATTCTGTTTATGTTTTTGCACTGACCAATATTATATCATTACTCACATAAGCCTCAGTAGCTTTTGCTGTCAATGCAGAAAGTTCAGGCTTAATCTTCGCCCCCAGTTTTTTATAGTGACCACGTGACTGGTTCTTAGAGTATTAGTTGGACAGACATTTTGGGCTGTTACTAATGGCGGAGGCGGTATCAGAGGAGTTAGTATAATGGTATCGGCGAATTCATCAGCAGTAGTAAAGGCAAAGATAGTAGTGTTAAAGTAGCGCTTTTTCAGCTTAGTACTCGGCTTGGTTCTATATTTTATATCCTTATCAATTTCCATTTATGATTTCAGAAATCTTTTGATTAATCGGATGAAATATAGGCTGTCATTTCCTCTTTGGTATGTACGTTTCCTATATATGCTAATGTATGTTAGCCCCTGAGCTAACAGGAAACACTTGTCCTTTTCATATATGTGTGCGACATTATGGAAATGTGTGTTCCATCAATTCCTGTGCGTTCAAAAAGTTAAGGTAAAATATAAAACAAGTTTCAGCATTATATCACGTGAAAACGCTACCGTATGTTTGAAATATGGCCATCTGCTTCAACACCCTTCTTGCGCTAGCAAAGCTTCTTTTGTGTACGTAATCCTATGCAAATTTTAGAAAGTCCAGAAACCAACTACTAACGTTATTTTACAGATAACCTAATGTTTAATAATTTTCCTGCTTTTGGCAGTGTTAACATTGGATATTCTTCCAATCAAATGGGAGGCAATGAATTCAAAGAATCCTATAGATTGTACCCTATTTCTTACCTGCCAGCCAGTGTCAGTGAAGAAAAGAAGCAACTCCTGAATAATTCAGGAAAGATTATTTTGCCACCCTCAGCGTTGACAAAATTGTCTTTTTTGGAAGTGTCATACCCTATGTTGTTTGAAATTGAATCTAATATGTCTTTTGCATCTACAAATGCAGGAGTTCTTGAATTTATATCAGAAGAAGGGAGGGTATATGTGCCTGATTGGATTATTGAACAGCTGAAGGCACCCGTCACCTCTACGGTATCGATCAAATCTATTTCACTTCCTAAAGCTACATTTGTGAAACTTGAACCACAATCAGTGGACTTTCTTGATATAGAAAATCCTAAGGTAGTGTTAGAAAACTGTTTGAGAAACTATTCATGTTTAAAAGTTGACGACATTATTCAGATTCATTATAATACCAAACTTTTTAAAATCAAAATCACTGATTTGAAACCGGATCCAAAAGGATCCTGTATAATTGAAACTGATTTAATCACCGATTTTGATCCCCCAAAGGGCTATGTTGAACCAAAGCAAGAAACGAAGAAAATTGAAGCTGTGAGAACTGCAAAAGATCCAAATATTGAGACTATGGCTAAACGAATATATATTCCAGCATTGGCACAAAGTGATCCCTTGGACAAGAAATCAAGTGGTGTGAAATTAAATGGGAAAAGTTCTTCTAATAGCAAAAAAGAGGAAACAGCTACTACCCAAGAACAATTGAGAAAATTAAAGAGTGAAACAGGAATTAAGCCTTTTATTCTGGCAGACGGTGTATTGTTTTTTGGATTTCCTTATGTTAAGCCAAAAACTGAGAATGAGGAAATGTCTGAGGATAATGTAAATACGTTTTTAGGAGAAGGCCAAAAACTAAAGCGTAACAACAAAAGAAAGATAAACAAGGTATCGAGAGAAAACAAGGTGAACTCAGAAGAAGGAAGAAAATCGCCAAAAACCTAAAAGACTATTGTTGTAAATATAAGGCATATATAAAATCATACCTATCAACCATCAACAGTAACATACCTGTTAAGAGTGGCAAGTCTAGATAGAGGTTCACCTCCTTCGTAGTCGTGATCATCATCATCTTTAATCATCTCAACAGAAAAATCGCCAGCAGGTCTTGAAAGAAACCCAAATCTAAAAAGGCTGCAACCACATAGCTGCAAATCTATCTTTATAAGCTCTTCAGAAAACTCAATAATCTCAGACAATTGAGAATTGACACTGTTCCAAACTAGAAGTTTATCCTTCAAGAAAGTGACAGTGTGTTGTTGATATATTTGTGATGTAGTTCGACGTGCCATTGCATGTGATTTTGGAGGAGCATCAAACATTTCTTTTACACTGTTTGTCATTTTTCTATGTGCAATTCTTGAGGAAAGGATATTTGGAGGTAAAGGAGATTTGTTTCTTAGGGAATGAGATGCCGTCTGTAAATTATTTATTAAAGACAAAATAGTTGTTTGCCTGTGTTTGAATACAAGGGGCTCCTTTTGCAAAGTAGCAAGCATTTCATTTCCAGCTGTGAACTTGAGAGATTCGATTAACTCGCAACGTTCAAGTAGAGCTTTACATATTCTGATACAGTCACTGAATAAGGGATCGATTGGTTGATACTCTCCTTTTAGCTTAGGCTCATGTTTCACAAAGGTTTTAAATTCCTGGATTTTTTCTAAAGAATGATCAATTTCACCCACTATCTTGGCAAAGTTTAAATGCTTCTCCAGAGTGATTTCTGTGTTCTGTTCCTCGTTTTCAACACCTGGAAAACAAATGGCAACAAGTTGAGAAATAGCACTGATAGTAAAGCTGAGCTCTCTAAATAATCCCAATCTGCATCGCAGAGGGAAAATGACGTTTTGAACTATTAAAGCAACAACTCCACCAACACATGCAAAGCATCTCTTTGCAAAATTTTGTTTAATATCATCACTTTTCATAGAAGCATCAAATACAACATAAATTGTAATAATGTAAATGATTGCAGATTTCAAGTATCTTGGTTTGCCTAAAAAGAAGTGAAATCCAGGAATGGCAAAGATGATTGAAGAAACAATAACAGCACCAACAGTTCTTCCATAGCTGCCCCCCTTTGCAGAGCCATATATCAAATATGTAATGTAAGCAAATATAGATCCAAATACAACACCAAAAATTCTCAAAAAAGTAACAAAGAAAGTTGCTCCACTGCTGGGCTCCAAAGAAAGAACGGCTACGAAAGCTACCCATGGATTATGCATGTTTTTAGCCCAGTTTCTAGATTCAGGCATAAATTGCACAAATGTAGATATGGTGATAGTAATTGTAACCTGAATACCAAATATCAAATGAGAAAGATTAGACTCTTGAAAAATATTTTTGAAATCTGGAATTGAAGGCAGAGATGGAGAGTAGTTGAATTTTTGAGATTCTGATTTGTTGGTATTCTTGTTGCTGCTGCTAAAAAAGTTAAGATGAATTGATTTGTGTTTTTTAGCCCGTCTAAGAGAGAGAAGATCATCTGTTCTATCCAATAAACGCAAGGTGCTGGTTGTGGCATTCTTAAAATTTGCAAGAAATGAAGATAATATAAACATTTCATCATCAAGCGAAATAATATCTTTTTGATATCTCATAACATTATCTGTTTCTTTCTGGTACTTGAATGAAAGTGAAGTCAAGGCAGAATTTAATCTCTCTTTCTGGTTTTTCAGAAGATTACCCGTTAGTTCCTCCTTCTCTTCCTTTGAAAGCATTTCAACATCATAGCACTCACTTATTCCATTTTCAATCAGTCTCAAAGAAGAAACAATTTCTTTATGCATTTCAGCAACTGAATTGTTTAGTGATCTTAATATTCCTCTAACATTGTCTTTATTGATATATTCAACCTCCCTTTCAACAGTCAAAAAGTCCATTTGTTTGTCATTACTTAAGCCCAAGTACAAAACATGGCACGAATTTACTAAACCGTAAATGCTAGGAAGCATTTGATTGATTTCATCAAGAACGACATCAACTGACTGTGGTGTGAGATGCGAGTATGAAAGCTCGTACAGAGATTCTTTAAATACAGCATTAGATGTTTCTCCACTTGCTCTAAGTGAATCTTTCGAAGACAATATGCCTTTTAATTTAGTCCTCATTTCTTCTTCTTCAAAAGTCTCCAAATTAGACCAGAAATCTGTAGTGCGATCTAGTTGACTGCTTATCTTTTGCAACAAAGCTACTATTGATTCGCCTAATTGTTTGCTTCCAAACTCAGGAAACAATGCTACATTCCAAAAAAAAGCCATCGAAATACCAAGCAAAAATGGTACCAAATAACTTTTACTCAACAAAGGTGAAGCCACATTTAACTCCTCAGAGAAAGCAAAATGAACAACCAAAAATGTTGGAAATACAATGGAAAAGTAAGTGTGATTAACTGAACGCATCCACCCGTGATACATCAACATGAAGAACTCGAAAACGTACATTATACCTAAAGCTGCTTGAAAGCCCCTATATTCGTTTTTGTACAGCCAAACATCGGAAGCATTTTTATTGGAAATACAGCATCTTGCAATTTCTCTGGCGATCAAGGCCCAAACAAGGCCGGTAGCTAAACCAAAAATACAATTAATAGCGTGTTTTAAGGTAGCCGAGAACCGTCTTCCCGGATGCACAATCACAGCTATAAGTGGTAAAAATGCTCCTTCTACTCCTAGTTTTGAGTAAATTTTGGGAATTAAAGTAAAAATAAAACATATTGTTAAGTGGACAGTTGATTTTATAATTCTTCTCATCAGCACCGGAGAATAGTTGTAGCGAGCGCATATCTTGTCTAAGGCCTCCATTTTTTTGAAAAAAAATGACAAAAGCCTGTGTTTTCTGTACTTGATTAATCTCTGGTTTAAATTAATGGTTTAAGTTTGATTGTTAATCTTGTTTTATGAGTTTCTTCAAACGATCATTTTTGGCGATGAGGTTTTTTCTGTTCAGATGACTATTCCGCCATCGTTTAAAGTTGGACTTTTTTCGGTTGCCATTGTAAAGAATGGAATATTTGTCCAAAAAGAGTTATTCACGACAAACATCACTTCATCTTGGGAACATGTCACATGACTGTGGTTTTATGATCTGCACACAAGCTAGAGGCCGTAAAGAATAGGGCAAAATATTAAATTGATCACATGGTTTGCTTTTTTTTTTTGCCTTACTCACCAGCATACAGCTCCAAAAAGCACAGCGTTTAATCAATTGCCTATGAAAAAGTGAAAACAATTGAATCCCTATTTTACATATGGATTGCCAAAAATGATTAAATCAATTTATAGAAAGAATTTGGAATTGAGAATAAGTTAAAAATGTGTCTGCAAAAGAAACCATTTGCAGCAATTAAGAATTAAAAAAAAACCCCCAAACTTGGTCTTCCAGAGAACCCGAGCAATGAATTTTTGCTTTTAAAATAAAAATATTATTTTTTTACTTGACAGGATTAATTTTTTAAATTTAATGTTTACATATGCACTAAAAAAAAAATTGAAAAAATGTAAACTTCTTTATTTGAACAGCTTTACAACTAACACCTTTTTGGAAAATCCTTACAAAACTTATATATTTAATATTTCTTTTAGGGTTTAAAATCAACTTCTCTTAAGCCTATAGTACCACCCAATTGGTCCCATTTTTCATAGTTATCAACTCTTCTCTTTTCAATTTTTTGTTTGAAATCAGGCCAATAAATGCTGTGATCATAGTCGAACTTCATATCACCACCATAGTGATAATCAAGATTATGAGGATCAATTCTATTGGTAAATGGTTCATCAAAAACCAGTCTCTGCTTAGTATTAGGATCAATCAAAGGACTGATCAATTTCAACAAAGCGTAGCCTATCCATGGAATATTAATGAACACAGCATAGCCAAGAGTCTCAGGGTAGTAGGTTTGACAAATATGCAAGCACTGCTTAGCAATACCTAGTGGAGTCATTTTTCTTTTTTTCACAACACCATCAACTTCAGGATAATGCTTGAAATCAACCAGAATGGTTACCTTTGTTACATACCTAGGGTTCAATAAAACACATTGATCAATCATAAAAATCATTTGCTGCACTTGTCTCTGTGTTGGTTCTGTGTTTTGTAATCCATCTTTCATATACAAAAGAACAGATCCGTTTTTGTCGTAGCCTAAAATAACTTGTTTTCCTGTTTTGTTTTCATCTTCAATAAGATCGCATGTTATGTTGTTTGTTGCTAATGGATCGTAGGTAAGTCCAAATTCTCTTCTCCACACAACAGTTTCAACCAGCTTCGACAATGTCTGATCCAAATCCCACTTACAACCAATAAAAAATCGAATGATGCAGTCTTTTGTCAGAAAGAACTTCTCATGGGATGACAAACTGGTCCAAGTTGGATCGCTGTAGTCCTGGCTAAGAGCCTTTTTCCAAGAAGCATCACTCTCCAACTTCAAAGGCAACTTAAATTCCGTATCACTCAGATGCTTCAAGACCTTTTCATACATCGCCTTTTGCTCGTCTGTCAATGATGCTTCATAATTCTCGTAGTCCTCCTTCAATTTAGGAAGTGACTTTTTGTAATTTTCTGGTAATTGGGAAGACGAAGAGTTTTCCGCTAATGGCATTTTTGTCACAAGAACTAGTGAATCATCATCTGCAGACTTGGCTGCGTTCAGTGCTGTAGCATTTGAATCCTGTTTGGAGCTTGAAAAGAATCCCATCTCGCAATCGTTTTCGTCTGGCTGCTGTAGAGGTGTTTTTAATTTTGTTCCTTTCTAACTTCCTTTTCGGCAAATTGTTCTCTGTGTTTTTCACTGCTCTTACTTCAGAAACCCGAAGGATTTAAGCCCAAAGCAACTGCAGCCGTTATTTTGTTAAGGAGAAGTCCGTGGAGAGAAGCAAGCAGAGCAGATCACATGATCTAAGCAAGTTCCATTAGTCTAGCGAGGTCAATGCTCCCCATGATCCTGCCAATCTTCCATATACTTCATCTGGGGTGAAGAGGGCAGGTTGAATAGTGCAGTCAAGACCTACCTCTGGTGAGCTTGGATTAGACAAATGAAAAATAATATAAATAAACTGAATGGGTTTCTTGCTCTTTTGGTAGCCTAATTCAAAACCCACATCCAAACAAACTGCCAAATAAAGCCGTAGAAGAAGAGGAAATAATTGCAGTTTCTCAAAATTTGCTTTCTATCAACAATTCCGTTTCCTCCAGACAATCCAGGAACAATAAAGTGAAACTTGACATTTCTTAAAAGAAAAATACCGAACATGAACAGCAGGTAGCTTTTGAGAATGAACCAAATCTTTGTGTTTTCCACCCAATGGTTGATGACTAGACTAAAATTCAATGGGACATATTTATAACCAACAAAACAAACCAATTCTAGTATTGATTTCTGAAAAGTTGTAGAAGGTGTGATTAGATAAATACCAAGTTTTAAAATGCAGAGGTCTAATAGCGACATTGCTAAGGTTGCACTAAGTTTGGAGTATAAAAACTTGGGATCAAATTGGCCAATAAGGCCTTTGGAAAAATTCCAAAACAAAATGTAGGTTATCAGCGACATTATGGGAATGTAGAGATCAGGTGCATTGACGTTATCTCTTGGAAGTACAACACCACCTTCGCTGTTTGGTGTGTTTGGTGAGACTGTATACCAAGAATGATTAAGGAATGGACAAAGAATTATTTTGATCTTATCAAGAACGTATTTGTTGCTTACCTGAAAGTACTGGGAAATGCTGTCAAAAGTTGTTGCATTCAGTGGATTTACAGAAGAAGGAATGGAAGAGTTATTAAAAAAGTTTCCTATGGCTTTTGATCCGAGCTGGTATGCAAGCTGCGCTTTGGGATCTTGTAGATTGAACTGCTGTTGACCGGATGGTGCTTGAGTTTGGCTGAAGTGCTCCTGTCCTAAATGCTGCTGATTAAATTGATCCTGACCAAATTGCTGCTGACCAAACTGTTGCTGGGCAAATTGTTCCTGACCAAATTGTTGCTGGGCGAACTGATCCTGACCAAATTGTTGCTGATTGAAGGGTTCCTGACCAAATTGCTGCTGAGGGATTGGCTGTTGATTCAGGTTTTGCTTCGATGCACCTCCCCTTTGCTTAACATCCGCAGAATCACTCATATAACTAGAAAAAGGGTTAGACATATTTCTATTAACGCTTGGTTATGGTATGCTAACCTTTAATTTGGTTTTCGTTTTCTTTCGGATTCCCATCTACATTTCTTGACACCATTTTGGTTTTGAAAGTCCCAGCCCTCTGAGATTAAATCACGTGTAGTGTATACTCACGTGAGCCATGTTCTCTTTTTTGCCAAGACTTTTGTGACAAAAAAAGATATCACATGACCAGTAATTTGCTGAATTGTTAGTAGCATTCCTTACACATTCGATATTCATTCTATATATTCAGGTAAGTGCCGCCCCTTAAATGACGCCAATTTCTCGTTGAAGCTCTTTTGCATTTTTGCTCTTGATTTTAGCCAATGTGGATATTTCTTTAATAAATACCTTGTACTAATGATTTTTCGCTCCTATATCGTTTCACTTCTAACTGTTTGCCTCTACAGGTCGCAACTGATCGGCTTTAACACTAACGCGTAACAAACGCCAAACTAAAAAAAATTTTCTCATCATAAGTTACACTAAGGATGGTTAAACTATCTATTCCAAACACTATTCTTAATACCACAGACACATTGGACGATCAAGGGATTAAATATGTCAAACGGTCAATTTGACAATAAAAAAGGACAGAATTTGAATTCTAGTAAACTGTTTTCTGAATCAACTAGGCTTTTACACGAGTCTAAAACCACTGCAGTACTGGACGCCAAATTCGGATTTGACGAAGTGAAATCAGGTGAAAGAATAGGATGGCTTTCTAATATACACCCAACCCTTGTTCCTGACGTTGACCTGGAAACAGGGGATATCAAGTCTATGAATGGGGTTTCCGGAGTTGACCTTTATTGGCTTGATTTAGAGGGAGGTTATTATAAAACCACATATTTGTTTAAGCCGTATATGTTTATTTTTCTGAATGAAAGTATCAGGAGTCAGTATAATGATATGGATAGACTATTTAACGGAATTTCAGAGTGGTCAAAGCGAGAGTTAGGAGGTGTCACAGACACAAAAATTGTGGAAAGAGAGGATTTAGGACTGGAAAATCACTTAACAGGTCTGAAAAAACGAATGATTAAAGTTACTTTTGGATGTGAACAGGAGATGAACCAGGCAAGATTCAGACTGAACAGATTGTTACAGTCAAATAGAGCCAGATTTGGGGACAATGGTGATTTTGATTCGGAAAATTTTGAAGATTTTATCTATGACATAAGGGAGTTTGATGTACCTTTTCATACTAGAGTGATGATCGATTTTGATCTTCGAGTTGGAAAATGGTACATTTACAACGAGGGTGAATACAGTCTTTACAAAGACAGAGAAACGTTTCCCGATCCAGTAGTTTTGGCGTTCGATATTGAAACTTGCAAGGCCCCTTTGAAGTTTCCAGATGCTGATGTTGATGCTGTTATGATGATATCATACATGATCGACGGGGAAGGTTTTCTGATAACTAACAGAGAGATTATTTCAACAGATATTGAAGATTTTGAGTACACACCAAAACCAGAATTAAAGGGAAACTTCACCATATTTAATGAACCTGATGAGAAGGCTATGATAGTGAGATTTTTTGAACACATCCAAGAGGTTTGCCCAACAATCATTTCTACATTCAATGGTGACTTTTTTGATTGGCCATTTCTTGACAAGAGAGCTTCAATCAATGGTTTATCCATGTTTGAGGAGATCGGATTCAAATTAGACACTCAATCTCAAACATACTCATCATCCTATTGCTGCCACATGGACTGTTTCCAATGGGTCACCAGAGATTCATATCTACCACAGGGGTCTCGAGGACTGAAAGCTGTTACAAGGTTAAAACTGGGTTATGATCCTTTGGAACTTGATCCCGAACTAATGACTCCTTTTGCAAGAGATCAGCCACAGAAGCTTTCAGAATACTCTGTTTCTGATGCTGTTGCAACTTATTACCTGTATATGAAGTATGTTCATCCTTTTATTTTTTCCTTGTGTACAATTATTCCGCTTAATCCAGATGAAACACTTAGAAAGGGAACAGGAACGTTGTGTGAAATGCTTCTTATGGTTGAAGCTTATAAAAACAACGCTGTGCTACCAAACAAGCATAGAATGCCAGTAGAAAAATTCTATGATGGTCATTTGTTAACAAATGAGACTTATTCAGGAGGAAAAGTATTGGCAGTGGAGTCTGGTGTTTTTAGATCTGATCTTCCATATCAATTTGATGTTGACACATCTATACTTCAAGAATTCATTGTGGATGTGGAAAAAGTGATTGAATTCTTTGTAACAGTAGAATGTAGAAAAAGCATGGATAAAGTGAACAACCTGGAAGAAGTGAAAGAATGTATTATTAAACAGTTAAAAGACCTTCTTGATAATCCAAAAAGAATGGAAAAACCTTTGATATACCATGTAGATGTTGCTTCAATGTATCCTAATATCATGATTACAAACAGACTTCAACCAGACTCGATGAAAACAGAAGATGACTGTGCCAAATGTGACTATAATTCCATTGAGAAAAAATGTGATAGGAGACTGGAATGGAAGTGGAGAGGTGAATACTTTTCAGCGGGCCAAGAAGACTACGGAATGATCAAAAAGCAATTACAACAAGAGACTTTCAAAACAAAAGGCAAAAATTCTATTTATTATCGCTCTTGGGATGATTTGACCCATGAGGAGCAAGTAAACGAAATCAAAATTAGACTTCAAGAGTATTCTGCAAAATCTTATAGAACAAGTAAAACAACCAAAGAAACTGTAAGAGAGTCTATTGTCTGCCAAAGAGAAAATCCTTTTTATGCTGATACGGTAAGATCTTTTAGAGATAGAAGATACTTTTTCAAACGTGAAGCCCAAAAATACTTTAGAGAGTACAAGGAATTGCCATCTTCAGAAAAACATTTGAAAGAAGAAACATTGAAAAAACAAGTTTTGAATGACTCTTTGCAATTAGCACATAAAGTTATTTTGAACTCCTTTTATGGTTATGTAATGAGAAAAGGATCGAGATGGTTTTCAATGGAAATGGCAGGTATTACTTGTTACACTGGATCAAAAATTATTACTATGGCTAATGGTGTTGTATCAAAAATCGGTAGACCACTGGAGCTAGATACCGATGGTATTTGGTGTATTTTACCAAGTTCCTTTCCTGAAGAATTCAAGATAGATATAGGAGAAGAAAAGAAACTGGTCATGCCGTTTATCGGGTCTCTGTTGAATGAAAAAGTTCATTCTCTTTTCACAAATGATCAATACCATAACTCCAGTGGGATCATTACTAAAGAAAACAGCATCTTATTCGAAGTTGATGGCCCTTACAAAGCGATGATTTTACCTAGTTCTCAAAAAGAAGGAGAAGGAATTAAGAAGAGATACGCTGTTTTTGATGAAAAGGATAAACTTGTAGAACTTAAAGGATTTGAATTAAAAAGAAGAGGTGAACTGCAATTAGTAAAGAATTTTCAAAATGACCTTTTCAAGATGTTCTTAAAAGGCTCTTCCTTGGAAGAATGCTACAAAGAAGTGGCCAAAGTAGCTGATCGTTGGCTTGATGTGATCTATAATAAAGGAAAAAATTTAGAAGATGAAGATTTGATTGCGCTAATTTGTGAAAATAAATCTATGTCTAAACCCCTAGCTGAATATGAAGGTCAAAAATCAACTTCTATTACAACAGCTAAAAGACTGGGCGAATTTTTGGGAGAAGAAATGGTAAAAGATAAAGGTCTTCAAGTAAAGTATATTATTGCTGATCGACCAAAAGGTGGGACCACCACAGAAAGAGCTGTTCCAGTTGCGATATTTTCTCATGATGACAGCAAAATTAAGACTTTCTATTTGAAGAAGTGGCTGAAGGATCCTGGAATGAAATCCTATGATCCAAGAGACATTATAGATTGGGAATATTACAAAGAAAGACTTGGCTCTACGATCCAGAAAATTATCACAATTCCTGCTGCTTTGCAACACATTCCAAATCCTGTTCCTAGAGTTGAACATCCTGTTTGGCTAAAGAAAAGAGTAAATGAGGGACGATTTAAACAAACCAACGTTACTGACTTTTTTGGGAGCTTGAATAAAAACAAATCTACTGAAGGTGATATGGAAGAAATTACAAATTCAAGACAGGATTTGATGAAAACAAGAAAAAGGAAGTTAAATGATGAAGAGAGTGAAAAAAAAGAAATTGTGGAGGACATACAATTTTCGTTTAAAGACTGTCCAAATCCTAAAACTTCCTATTCACAATTTTTGAGCTATAATAAAAAACTTTGGACTCAGCAAGCAAAGCAAAGGCTTTCCAGAAACACTATATTTGGTACCAGAAACCAACAGCTGCAGAAAAACAAAGCATCTAGACAGTTGACGACTTTGAGCAAGTCTCTCAATGAATGGCAAGTGTTTTCATACTTCGAAGATCCTAAAGACAGGGATACAACTGTTGCAATTATTTCAACAGGCTCTAAACTAATAAACATAAAAATTAGAACTCCCAAAATATTTTACATTTCCACTAATCAGCCAGAAATTGAGATTAATGATACTTTGGTTTCCATTACAAAGAGCACAAAAATATGTCTGTCTACAACCAAAAAGCACTTATATGAATGTATTACATCTCATTCTTATTATGAAGATGTTCTTGTGAATGATGTTCATTCTTTTATTCATTCATATCAGCTGTTAGAAACAAATATTTCTTCAGTTGATAGGGTAGTTATGAAACTTGGAAGTGTAATAAAATGCTGTGATATAAAAAAAGTCAACAATGGTTTAAAGCATAGATTTGAACTTCAAGATTTAGATTCAGTTGAAGTTGGATCAAAGCAAAAATTTGGTGTTGCTTCAAATACCGGAAACTGGTTACCTAACACACACATTGTAAATTTATCCTTTGTGACTACTAATCTTGGCTATTCGGTATTTAGCATAATGTTCTCAACTCAAAATAGCGAAGAAGCCGTCAGTGTTTATGTTTTGAAACCAGGCGATTCCTCGATTCCTTTAAATACTAAGCTGCTGACTGATAAGTTTGGTGGTTTGTGTAGTGTTGCGATAGAGCAAGTATCAAGTAGTAAAAAGTTTTACAATATTATTAATAAACAATTAAGCGAACTTTGTTCATATTTCCAAAGTAATTGCTGTTTCATGTTAAACGAAGGGTCTATATCTTCAAATTTATTATCTATTGTAGGCAAGTTTCCAATAATCATAACTGGCCATTCAAAACAACCAATGAAAGTTTCTTTAAAAAATTGGAATAAAAAGCTAATAAACAATATTCACAATCAATTCACAATCTACGAGCAACAGTATAGATCATTAGCCGAAATATCTACTTTAAACAAAATTCCTGTTGCAAACTTAGCTAATGAAGTTAGAGTAATAGACTATAAATTTGGCGAAAGATTAATTAAACAAAATTATACTTTGGACTGGTTCCCAAAGAAAAGTGCTCAAAAGACGGAGAGATTTGCTTCTTCAACTGTTAATCATAAAGGATTATATCCCCAGGTAACTGTACTAATTAAAGTAAAAAATCAGTTAATAAATACTATTTTAACTTCAAATTTGTTATTAACAGAAATGGATTTAACAACCCAAGGTGATATTACTTCAGGAACTGTTTCTCAGATGTCTATTTTTAGGCAGTTGATTAAAGAGTTGTACAATTCTCAAAATAATTATCATCTTTTAAATCTCTTGGAACCTTGGCTGTATTCTAATAACTCAGCGCTAACATCTTCAAGTTTATTAAAACTATTTTTTCAATTGTTGTCAAAAAGTAAAACTGTCTTGAAGCAACAAATATCAAAAAATTCCAAAATTATTTTGGCGGACGACGATAATGACTCTTTATTGATTTCTTTAGAGAATAGATTTGATTTGAAAAATAGTGTTACTTTTACCAACTATATTTTGAACAACCTAGCGATACAGAACCCGTTGCTGGCTTATATTTCTCCTATTCCTTTGAAAATTTATGACATGCTAATTTTTAAGGATACTGAAAACTTTATAGGAAGATATTTTGAACCAAATAAAGGTTTAGAATTATCTGACGAGCTAGAGTATATCATTGATAGCAAATGGATAATTAAAGAGTGCTTGCCATCTATTTACAAAAAAGAATTTGATGATTGGGTATTAATTATTTTTGATTGTTTGATGAAAAGAAAAGCTGAAAATTATAACGATCTTCAGGGATACACCAAATTATTTGCTAAAGATTTGTATAACAGAATAGAAAGATTATGGACAAAGCAAACTGAAAATATTATTCAACAGGAATTGGCCACACAGTATAAAATTACTAAGTTACCTGGTTTAGTATACAATAACAAGAAAAAAAACATGACTAAAGATCCACTGATATTGTTGGTTAGCTTTTTAAACGAAATTCTGACTTTGGATGTAGATGATTTGGAGGGAAGAAAAATAAGAAAAGTTTTGTTATCAATATTTGAAATTAAGGAATTTTCTTCAGAAGGACAGTCACCAGATTTTGAGAATTGCCATATTGGTGATGTGATTTGTGGTAATTGTTTTCAATTTCAAAAGATTACTAACAAGAGTATAATCAAGGATACAACATCTGTTTCTTGCACTGATTGTTATAAACCATTTGCCAAAGAGGTAATTATTAATTTGTTATTTCAAAAGGCAATTAATATAATTAAAGATTATAATAACCAAGATTTGAAATGTAGTAAATGTGGCAATATTAAAGAAGATTTGCTGTCCTTTAATTGCGAATGCTCTGGATTTTATTCATTATCTGGTGATACTATACATGTAGAGATGAAATTGTTGAGTGATTGTAGCGAATATCTAAATTTGAACTTGAAAGAAGTTCTTGAGAGTATGTTATAGAAACAAAATGCAGCTTTTAATTAATAATAATAATAAATGTTTCATTGAAATCGTGAAGTTCTGGAATAAAAAAATATATTTTTCAATTTATATATTCAATGAATTGATTAAACTGTTTTTTATGAATTATATCCGATTAATTCTAGTTTTTCGAATTCCTAATTTAACAGTAGTTTATAAAACTTAATGTAAAAAAAACTAACCAAAAATAAATCAGCAGAGCATTTAACTGTTAGATATGACCTTTGATAGAAACAAAGACCTTCAAAATGAGTCCCATATGATCAGTGAAGATAAAAACTACATGGGTGAAATTGTCACAAAGGATAGATCATTAAATCAAAATGCTGAAAATCACAAGGTGGAAGAGGATGGTTATTATTGTGAGACTCCCAACTCGAATATTTCAAAGTTCAATACGGAATGCGAACTTGAAAACAAGTATCGCAAAAACCAAATATTCAATAACATACCAAATTTATTAAAGATTTCTCATCGTCAGACTCAAGTTTTGCAATTAGTCTCTTTTTTAGACCTGTACAATATACCACAGTCTATGCCATTAGTACATTTTTTGAACGGACCAAAAAGTAGTGGTGTTAACTATGTAGCTAGAAGTCTGCTAAAACATTATAGTGATTGTGGATATGAATACATTGTGGTAAAAAAAGTGAGTGTTATTGATCACAAAAGTCTCATGAGAGATATAGGAAGAAGATTGTACAATCTACTTTCTAAAAAATATCCTGAGAATGATGAATCTGATTTTGGTGATTTAGAAAATGTAAATTTTGAGGAAAATCTGAATTATTCAAAAATCAAGAACATTAAATCTGGTCTTGATGCCAGATCCATTGAGACCTTTTCTAGTTTCAAAGATTATTTGCAAAATTTGCTGCTCTATTACGACATTCACATTGATGCTTCAACATCAATATACATTTTTTTACAAGAGTTTGATGAATATCCATTATTAGATTACAATACAGTTTTTAGGTTTTATAAGATTATTGAATCTCTTCATGGATCTAAATTTCAAATAAAACTAATTTTTTCTTTTCACGAATCCGCTCTTATGAAGCAATATACTGGTGGAATGGTTAATCCTGTAATTACTCAGTTTCCTCGATATACAGCTTTTGAAGTTGAATCTATTTTGGTGTCTTATTTATGCAGGGACTTGATTGAGATGAATAAGAGTTTTGGAAAAAAGTTTATCAGTGTTTGCTGTGAGAGTTTCATACAATATGTAGGCTATGATGTTGTTCAACTAGCAAAAATCATAAAATATAAATACAAACAATATGAACAAGAAATCATTCTCAATAATTATGATTTTGTAAAGTTTTTGCAAAAGAATAAGGAATTATTGTTAACTGTTGAGATATCCGCACCCAAAAAAAGAAGGCACAATGAATTAGAATCTGAGTCAGCTGCCTTAGAGAAACTCGTCTCTGTAGATAAATACTCCAATTTTTCAAGGATGTCTAAATACATTTTAATATCATGCTTTTATTGCTCATATTATCCTGTCAAATGTGACTCCTTATTTTTTATGAAGTCAATAAACAACAATCTTTTGGCAAAGTCAAAAGTTTCCAGAGGAAATCAAAACAAATTTGAGATACACACTGAGCCAAGAGGTTTTGGATTAGAGAGATTATTACTGGTATTCAATATTTTTTTTTTTCAAGATGACCTGGATCAAGAAAGCCCTCGAAACTTGAATGGTACAGATATCAATTTTGCCAAATGTTTTACACAATTGCTAGATTCCAAATACGTTGGTAAAAACATCAATGATTACTTCGATTGCTATAGAACTGATTGTAAGTATAAATTGTTGCTGCCTCCTTCAGAAATCAAAAAAATATCTGAAAGCGTTGGTTTTGAAAGAGTTGAGTTGATTGTTTAACAAGGGTTAATAAGTGCTATAGAAAAGACTTTATCTTTCTTCAGTGCTTCACTATTTATATACTTTTTTTTTTTTTAACATGCCTTTGTTTACCCTATCTGACTTTTCTCTCCTAATATGTACATGTACTCCCGAATAGAGAATTTATAAAATAACCGCTCATCATTTGGGTTTTTCTAAATCTTATGAAAAGTCAATGCATCATGTGATACACCATGTATATAAATACTAGAAGTTTGATAAACCTACTTTGGACGTTACTTATACGAAGCACACCAAAACAATATCTCTTAACAAATGTCGTTGTCATCTTCGGATACAAATCTTCTATTCTCTAAGACGACGTCTGCTAATAGAAAATTATCATCTCACAGAGAAAAAGATACAATAAAGCTTTTGACATTCAATACATGGGGTTTGAAAAAAGTATCAAAATTTAGAAATGAGAGGTTTAATAATATTGTGCAGTTGTTGGCCGGAAAACCATCTTCGTCGTTGACTACTACCATACCTGGCTTAAACACTGATCTTGATTTTGATGTTGTAGCTTTACAAGAAATTTGGTGTGAAAACAACAAACAGGATTTGATAAATGGTTTAAGAGAGATATATAAAAGCAGATTCTTTAGCAGCGGAATAATTACTGGTCCCGGCCTTGGAATTTTATCAAAGTTTGATATCAAGAGTTCTTGGCTTTACAGATTTCCGGTAAATGGAGTTCCCTGGGCTGTTCATAGAGGTGATTTTTATGTAGGTAAAAGTGTTGCAATGACTGAGTTGTCAGTTCCTAAAATAGGCGGAAGCGAAGACAGTGTCGTCATTTTAAACTCCCACATGCATGCTCCATATTCGCAGACAGGATATAATGCATATCTTTGTCACAGGATTCTTCAAGCTTATGATATATATAAATTAGTAGCTCTACTTCAGGAATCAGGCAAAAGGGTGGTATTGGTGGGGGATCTAAATTCCAAACCAGGCTCTTTACCTTATAGAATTATGACACAGCTTACAGGCTTGATTGATTCATTTGTTTCTGATAGACTGTTTACAGAAGAAGATGTTGCCACCATGACGTGTGAGGAACAAGTTCTTTTGGCAGGAACTACATGTGACTCACAATTGAACACTTGGAGAGCTGAAAGAGAACACTGGGAGGCATGCAGATTGGATTATGCATTGATAGATCCAAAGACCTTAAAATGCGTCGAATCTAAAGTGCAAATGACAGAGCAGGTTCCAAAAGTTGGCTCATTAAGTGATCATTTTGGCTACAGTTGTGTTTTGAAATTGGAAGCAAGTGATGCTTCATTAGTTCCTAAATTGAGTAAGAGAGAGAAAATACTGATTCTGAGAGAGGCACTTTCAGTAATTGATGCTTATGTTGTAACTGCAAAAGGTCACCGCTTGTGGAGGTTAGTTTATTTCATAGTAGCAGTAGTTATAATACTTGCATCTGTTATTTTCATCACTTTCACATCCAAAATTACCGGTTGGTCGTCTGTAATTGTTTACATTGGTGGTATTGCAATTTTAACCACTGGATTACTGAATGGAATTTTTGGATATGTTTTTGCTCAATCTGAATTGCGAGCAATTGCTGAGGTCAAAATGGAAATTTTAGATGAAGTGAATTCGTTATAACTCTGGGTTTGAGCGAAAATAAGCAATTCAATCTATAATTTTGAGTTGAGGTTATTTTTAGCTATTTCACCTTCTAGTTTGTTAACTTTTAGCTCTAGTTTTTGCCTTTTAATCTTTTCAAAATTGAATTGTTGTTTAATTTCGATTAATAAAGTCATAATGTCTTGCAAGGTATTTTGCTGCGAATCGTGCAATATAGTTTTTTTACTGTGATTCTTATAGGTCTCAGAGAGTTTTGGAGATCTACCCTCTGATTCATCACAATTTTGATTAATGCTAAACCTTTTATTGTGTTGTAATTTCATTTTTAAATACTTTGTGTCAGCAGTTGATTTTATTAAGTTTTGCTGATTTTGTCCAAGCAATGACTGAATTACACTGAGGGACGAAATCTGCTCACCTAAACCAAAGAAACCATCATTAGTAGAATTAAACCAATTCATTCCACATGTATGCTCATCAAAGCCAGCATCACAAGAACCAGCGGCAGCCATAGCGGAAGGAAGCAGTCTTTCGTGAATATCTTCATGCAGCTGAGGAACAAGTATAGATGTGTACTCAAGCATTAGGGATAAAACACCTTTGAACGCTCTCTGATCATTATTGCATGTTTTTTTTGCTTGACACTCTTCTTCATACATTATTCCATCATCATTAAAAAACTTTGCTTTTGTTCCATTCCATAAAGATTCTGTGGTGTTGAGCCATTTTGAAGAGTTTGTTGCATTATACATATAGGCCGATCCACCCAAGAGAATAGCAAAATTATAAGACCATTGGTCTGTTGAAAAATCGGTACAATTTGTGCTTATATGGGCCCCATCATATACTGAAGTATTTTTTCCATCAAGAGCAACAAATTTAACATCTTTTTCAAGCCAGCTAAAAATTTCATCTGCTTGCTTTAAATACGTAGAATTATTCAAAAAACGACCTAAACGAGCAGCCATTTGGAACATACCCCCATTTGAAACAGTGTTCTTATAGTCATATCCTTTATTCCAAGGAAAAATTTGCCATCTTAATCCTCCTCCACAGTCACTTGAAAGAGACTTATTTTGCCATCTTTCATACATTGACAAATAGACGTTTTCTGCCATTTCTATCCATGATGGAATGGAATTGTAACCTAAGGTTCCATTTTCAGGTAAAGAGATGTTTCGTTCTGCAGCTGTCAAAAGTGTGAATCCCCATATTGCTAAATCGTCATTTGCCTCTACCATTATTTGATCTTCAGGCATAAAGTTAAAATTATCTCCTGACTTCATTAACAATGCGTCGGTGATTAAGGGGATCAATGTAGAATTTTCACATAAACATGCGTTTTCGATCATATTATTGAAAGCTAGGCCTCCTTCCCACCAGTAATAGGGTTCCTGGAAAGTAGCATTATTCTGAAAATAATAGTCGAGAATACCTTTTTGAATCAAAGCTGTGCCTCTACAAATCGAATCCTTTGAAGATGGGTCAAGTAGAAACGAAGAAGAAAACGGTATTAAACAAAGTGAACAGAATACTGCTAAAAAAAACATTTTTTGGTTGATGCTATTTGATTGATTTAATAAGAACATTTGAGAATAAAACTTTGTGTTTCTGGAAAATATCATTACGGAACCTCCCTTTTATATTGAATAAGCAAAAACTCACTACTAATAGCCAAGTAATGAAGTTGAACTTTATCACAAGCGAGCTTGAAATAATTTTAAAGTTTTGTATAATTATTAAGGAAATAGTGAATAAGTTACTTAATTTAGAAACTATATAAAAAAGACACATTAAAGCTACGTAAATTACTCCTATTTATTAGAGGGTGAAGTGATTTAATGTCATTTAATACTTGGAAAAATTATATTTGATCCCATTTTTTTTTACTATTCATAGCTTTTTAGGTGATTTAAACTTTTAAATTTTCTTATTCCATATTTAAAAGATGCATCACTTAGAAAATGCCACACAACCCTTGCTCAAATGATGGTTGGTACTGCAAAGTCTGTTGTAAGTGACACATCTTAAATTAATATGTCACTCAATACAAAGGGTGGAATATCAGTGATGATCATATTAAAGCTTCTATAGATGAATTAATAAAGGAAAAACGGAAGATGGTGGAGGTGACTTTTATTATTAGCATTATTGTTTTTTGTAGTCCATATAAGCCACTCTTAATCTTATCCCTTTATTAATATAGCTCAACACTATAAACCTGCCATAACTAGTTCAGATGTGAAATAAGTGGGCGTTAAAGAAAGGTTGTGAAGCAAAAGAACCTCTAATAAAAACAAATATATATATATATATAAATTTATATTTTTGATACATAGTGTTAAAAGTTATTCTATTTTAATATATCAGGTTTGTGAGAGGGGAGCTTCATGCCAAATTTATTATAGTTGAAATAAAAAGTTATTCTAATTTATAATAGGGGTACTTAATGCACTCGGTTTCTCACATTAAGACAAAAGCTTAGGACTATTTGAATACACAAAGACCAGAATATCCAAAAAAAGAAAAAGACTTATCTCGTTAAATCATCTTGGAAGTCTGTAATATAACATTTACTTTGCTGGAAATAATCGATGCCATTTTTACAAAGCCGCATTGTTAATAGAAATTATATATATTAATTATATAGATCATACAGATAAGCTGTGTTTGGGTTCAAAAATCTTTAGCTATAGTAAGGCCCAAATTGAATTTTTTGAAGTCTAGAGATCAGCAGCAAATAATCGGTATTGGAAATAAAAACCTTTGTAAGTCCATTTCAAAATAAAAAAACTAATTCACAAAACACTTTGCATGCGTAATAATATGGGTTATTCACTTAAATTATATAAACTTTTCTTCCATTAATTTAATTAAAGCTACCAATCCGTAACATCTCCAGCTTCTCCCGACAAACTTTCCTTGATCTCTTGAATAGGTTCTATTAAAACATCGTTTTCTAGCTCAATGATTTTTTCTTTTGTTTCAATGTTTAAATCACAGTTGTCTTCGCCATCATTTAAAAATTGCTTAATGTAGCCGTCAACTTCTACAAACTCCAGTAGAAAAGCATCATGGCCTTCCATAGATTTCACCACTTTGAAGACAGAATTTGGAATTTCTTGAGCAAGGAATTCTTGTTCGGATATGGTAAAGAGCCCATCTGACTCAATTCCAATCACTAATGTGGGCATTTTAAAGTTTCGAAGAATATTTACTAAAGCCATATCAGGATTTTCATCGTACAACGATGACTTATTAGGATATGTTGGTCTTGCAAGATCATGAGAATCGAGTTTTTGAGTAATTGCTATGTAACAGTTGGCATCAAATCTTGCAACAAATTTCAAGCCTTGGTAACGTAAATATGATTGAGCAGAAAAAAGTTTGTCTTCTCTCTTTGAAGAGTTTGGTGATGAATCGCTGGAATCAGATGATTGAGTTTTAGTGTCAGTTGAAACCTGCTTAAACTCAACGTCAGATGAGAGTCTTCTTTTATGTGATTCCATTTTGAGCTTAGCTTCACTGGATGCCTCTCTTCTGCTAAATCTTTGCTCGAATGAATTTCTTGATCTGTATGTCAAAAGAGCAGTCATTCGTGCTGCTGAAAGTCCTTGTGCTGGCTGCTCTTCCAAGTCATATAGGCCGTCCTTAAAATTTGGGTCTGAGTAAATTGCCTGTCTTTGAGCTTCAGACCAGGAAATGCACCAAGCGGAATGTCTTGCAGATGTTGCCAAAACCACCAATCTTTTAACAAACCCTGACTCTCCAAAAAGAGACGCATACTCCAAGGCAAGCATTCCTCCCATAGACCCTCCAACTACGGCTTGCAAGAATGGAACTCCAAGCACTTTTTCCAGTACCATCTTGTGAACCCTAACATCATCTCTTATAGTCACCACAGGAAACTCATAGTCACCTACATTGGTGTTGCCATGATATTTTTCTGATACTGGGGAATAGGAACCGTATGGAGAGCCCATGGAGTTGAAACAAATCACAAAGTATTTGGTGTAATCAAAACTCTTTCTTGGACCCAGAAGTGGACCCCACCAGTCTTGAATATCAGCTGATCCTGTTAGGGCATGACACACTACTATGACATTGTCTCTTGCTGGTGAAAGTTTACCCCATGTTTTGTATGCTATTGGAAAATTGGTGATTGTATTGCTGTTTGACTCCAGAGTATATGATGGAATATTGACAAAGTGTTGTCCATTGATAAGCTGCGAGTACTTATTTTGAAAATGCATGTACTCGGGGTCAATATGGAAAAATCCTTCATCTTGAGAAGACGAAAGAACAGGAGGTTTATCCTTCAAGAGGGTATAATCTTGTCTGTATTCTTGAGGCACGTGCATTACTCGTTAAATTATTGTTTTAACTGGTACAATGACAGGTTTGGCTTGTTCTTCTGGTTTGATTTCGATCCTTTTGGAAAACGGCGGCAAACTGTTTATATAGTTTTGTCTTAATCCATTCAGAATTGGGTGGGATTTTATAGAAGATTAAGGAATGATATGACGGCCTCATGCAGCATAGGGAAGAAAAAACCTCCACAGTACGGCGTTTACACAATTGAAGGTCGGATGGAATTTAGATATGAAAAAACACCACATTTTTAACAGCGCCTTTTACACGTGATCATAAGAGCCAAACTTCATGTTAAGGGCTAGACTTTTAACCCTGTGACCTGGTATTTATCCTTACTCGATTATGCCTGGGGCAGAACCCCCATATCAATGTAGCGCCGCGGGCCAGATTTTTGTACTGCTGATAGGGTGAATTAAGGTCAGCTACATAAGAATATTTCTTATTCTTGCGCATACGTACATGCGAATCTATATATTACATGCTATATATTTTGCTGGCATCACAGCTTAATGTGGTTGTATTCTAAATTATTGTTGTTGGCTCTAATGTGCAAAGTGCTGTTCTCAGGAGCTGATCCATCTCTATTCTCTTCTATTTCTTTTCCGGAGTTTCTTTCCAAACCTTCATCTTTCACCCCCCTTTTGTTATGGAACTCTCCTTTTTCCTGAAGATCGAGCAGCCTCGTGCTCTTGCTCATCATTAACTTCTTGTGTTTTAGTAGATACAAAACATGATCAAGAACACTAGTGTTATCGATTTTAACAATAGCAACCAAAGAGTATACGAGGACAACTATATATAAGATAAAGAACAATTCAAAATATGTGAAAATTGAATATCCCATTTGAGAAAAGACTGTGGGTGTGTATATGTTATCTTTCAATCTTATTTCGTAGTTGAAATACCCCAATCCATACTCTCGAATGGGTTTGAAACCTCCAAAAGACGTAAATTTTGCTGGGTTTAAAACAAAATGCAAGTTTGCTAATATATTTTCTTGATACAAATGCTCTAGTAGCAAATTTATATCTTCCAAAGGTGAAGGAATCATGGCTTAATGCTCTTTGTGCGTGTTTAGGTAGTTCTTGCTCTTTCATTTTATGTCGTCAAGCAAGACATTTCGGATTTATTGTTTAATGTTATTTCTCAAATATATAAGGAAAATTTTTTTTTACTCCAGCAAAAAAAATATGAAACAGATCAATTCGGAATGTTAAGTGGACAAAGACCCATTGTAAGATACTAGGGCCGAAACGTTTAATCAATAGGCTGAAATATCCCAATTAAGTAATAAGAACAAAAAAAATAAATACATACGCTGGATATAAAAAGAAGCACTGTGGTTCGATTCTTTAGGCTTTTTGGCCAAAACTAGAGATCGATTTAAAAAAAAGTACCCTTCATTTCTGGAACCAAATTTACCAACTTGCCGCTGTTGAGGTACCCTAGAGCATTATCAACAACATCTTCTTCCATTTTCTTGATGGTGTTGAAAGTGTTTGTTCCTTGGTGGGGTAAGGCAAAAACATTACTCATTTTGATCAACTCATTGTTTTCAAGAGTCACATTTGGTTCATGTTCAAATACATCCATACCAGCAGCAGCAACCTTACCTGACTTTAATTGATTAACCAGTTCGGCTTCATCAATAACAGCACCTCTGGCGGTGTTAACAATTATGACACCTTTTTTCATCTTGTCAAAAGCATCTTTGTTGATAATGTGCTTTGTGTGAGGGTTTAATGGAATGCAGACATTAATGATATCAGCTTGAGCCAACAAATTATCAAAAGTAACCCATTCACAGCCTTGCTCCAAATCTTCGCTTAGCTTATTTCTGTTGTGGTAAATAAATTTTTCGAAGCCAAAAGGTCTTAATTTTTTCACAACATCTCTACCAATACCACCTAGTCCTAGAACCCCGACAACAGGCTTTTCAACTGGATCGAAGCCTGGAGGACAGTCAGCATTCCATTTTCCTTCACTCAGTCTTTGAATACCATTCTTGAAGTTTCTTAGAGCTCCCAGTAACAAGAACACGTGTGTGTCAGAAGTTGGTGCATTAACCAAATGAGGAACATTTCCGACTTGGATTCCTTTTTTGGCGCAAGCAACAGCATCAATCTGATCATATCCTGCACCATTGTGGCAAATGAACTTGATTGATTTAGGCAAGTGAGAAATCAGTTCTGAATCAAAGGGTCCTGTTTGTTGAACTGAAAAAAAAGTTCTTGTTATACCGACTATGCCGTCAAATTTTCCAGAGTCCAAATCCTTCAAAAATTCGGATCTTGTGGTGCTGTTTTCCTTCGAGTCTATTGAAATCACGTTAAATGATTTAGAAAAAGTTTCCCATTTGGATTGGGCAAATCTTATGTCTCCTAGTCTTAAGATAGTTGGTTTGACAGACATTTTTTAAGTACTGAGTGGTTTATCTTGGTCTTCTTTTGTTTTCAAACTTATTTATATTATATTGTAGATTAGATTATCTGGCCTTTAAATACAAGGCTAATTTTTCACTTGAAAAAAAGGCCCATCGGAATTTTCCGTACATAGTGACTGAAAAGTTTTCTGTGAATTTATGTTCGGCTGACAACTGTCCGATACGGACACAAGAGATCCTTATTAAAACGGAAGTGTGTGCTACACAAGGAGAAGAAAATGGAGACACAAGATAGAAAATGGCAAATGGATAATCCCTTTGACATGAAAAATGGCTTATCTTAGTATTATCAAGCTGTGCTGGGAGGCTGCCCATATATTAGAATGGTGGATTACATATGAAGATTTATAATCAAGCAAATAGCTTCTGGCAAGACCGGAGTTAGCAGCTTTTCAGCTGGCTTCCAAACACATTTACATTAAATAGACAAAAAGGAAAGACATTTTCAAAAATTTTAGGGTTCTTTATTCAACTTACTGTCATGGAGTTAAGTAGAAGTCGGAGACAATTTGTTAATACATCTTTTGCTATGCTGGAAATGCTAGAGTTTCAAAAAGGGAAATAAGCGTTTCCTTAAACATATCGTGAGACTTGCTTAGCCGCTGGAGTGCTGAACCATGGTCACGCCTTTATTAAACGATCGCGTGACCGAACACTGAGCGTGTTTTTGCTCTGGCCAAAAAGAAACCACTGGTAACAGAAAAATTTGTTACCAGTACATTGCCGCTAGTCATGTCCAAGAACAACTGAGTAATTCAAAAAACCTGTTAAGTATATAGGAGACGTGTCTGTTGAGTGCATTAGCTAATTCTATTTTATTTTTGGTTTTTCGTTAGAAGAAAAAAAAGACTATTTATCCTTTCCTAATCTGTAACAATAAAGCTCTTTAAATAGCCCATCATTTACTTTACCGTATTGAAGACGAACTATGAGTGAATTCTCAACAGAGCAAAGCATTATAAATATAACAAACAACAATGATGATCAGAACGAAAATATTTTTCTTTCTCAATCAGGTAGTCTTTACAAGGATTTCAACTTGAACTTGTTTAAAGTTTGTGAACAAAAAGTACAACTAGATATCGATTTATACAAGCAAACAATAACAGGTATCACTGAACTTTGGGTAGTTCCTGACGACAAGATAAACTTTATTAATGAAATACAATTAGATTGCGGAAATGAAATCAATGTTCTTCAAGTTCAATTAGTAATCAAAAAAGATAATGAGGAAGCAAATATTAATGATGATGTGGAAGAAGTGTTAGACCTTGACTATGTCCACTACAACCCAACACATGAGAATGACTTCGAAATGGATTTAAATAATTTTGAGCAAAACATTTTGTTCACCGGTGGTAATTCTATAGAGGAGTTGAATTACCTCAAGAACAAAAAATATGAACCTAAGTTTGATCCATTCACAAAAAATAAAGATGTTAGTGACCCTAAGCTGTACATAAATATGGCTCCTTTCAATCATAAATTTAAACCACCCACTAAAAAACATTTTTCGGGGAATGCTGATGCCAGCACCGCTAATAATTACATGACTCCACTGGTTATCAATCCTTCAACAAATAAATCTATCAACACTCCGGTAACTCTACTAGAGAAGGACAATAACCTACAGCCGTTCACTATAAGAATATCATACTACATCGAGTGTCCAAAAAATGAAGGGATTAATTTTTTACAAAACAACTCAGAAGTTCCTATATCAACCTGCCATACAACAAACAATCTTCTAAATTACTCTGCTTCAAACTGGGTGCCCTGTATAGATTCAGTTAATGAAAAATGCTTATGGGAAATTGAAGTAGTCACTTTGAGGGACCTTTATTCACATATTACAGAAAATCCTGAGTTGAAAGAAAAATTAGATAAATTTGCTAATGAAGAGATCAGTGTAATCACTGGTGACATTACAACACAAAATGAAATTTTCCTTAGCGATACTAATAAGAGAACTGTATTTACCTTGTTGAATCCTGTCAGTGCATCTGGTGTTGGATTTTCTATAGGATTTTTCAAAAACTATGCATTTGGCAATAGTGTTGGTGACCTTCCTGTTAACGTTTGGGTTCCTCAAAATTTTAAAATTTTGAATGACAAAGGACCTCAATGTGATATTAAACTTTTAAATATCAATGAGCCAGATATCAGAGACGAAGTTAATATCGATATGGATGATTTTGCAATAGAAGAAGAACTGATTTACAATTCTTTTTTAACGATGCCTAAAACATTAGAATTTTTTAACAACTATTTTGGTACTTTCCCTTTTAATTCATTGAATGTAGTTATTTTGCACGACCTCTATGTTGAAAGCTTATCTTTTCAGGGACTGTGTTTTTTAAATTATGATAAGTTTGTCTATTC
This sequence comes from Hanseniaspora mollemarum, assembly GCA_019649515.1. Lineage (NCBI taxonomy): Eukaryota > Fungi > Ascomycota > Saccharomycetes > Saccharomycodales > Saccharomycodaceae > Hanseniaspora > Hanseniaspora mollemarum. The sequence continues at coordinate 70,004 of JABFEO010000017.1, read as the reverse complement.
TGCAAACGAGCTTGATCCTTTACTTGAAAATAGCATTAAACTGGCAGATGTGCTGTCAGTTCAATGGTTTGGTATTAATATTTCACCAAACAGCATGGATGAATTTTGGATTATTTTTGGAATACAAGGTTTTATGAGGTTGAAATTTATTAATGAAGTGCTTGGGAATAATGAATATCAATACAGATTAAAACTTTATAATGACTATATCGTTCAAAATAGTTATAATAAGCCTTCTTTGGTTAAATTTTATAATTATTTGAATTATCCTGTGAAATTGGATTCACATGATAATCATTTGATTGAATTTATCAGAGTCAAATCCATGATGGTTTTATTTATACTTGATTGTAAAATGACAAAAATGGAAAGATCTTTGGGTATTTACAAAATAATAAACAAACTAAACATTCTTTCAGTCTCTGGTGACTTAGAAAACAATTGTATATCAAACGATTTTTTTCAGCATCAAGTTGAAAAAACCTATAAAGGTAAACTTAATCAGTTTTTCAAACAATGGGTTCACAATATCGGTGTCCCAAAGTTTGAAATCAATCAGAAGTTTAATAAAAAGAAGATGGTTGTAGAACTTATCATAAAACAAGTATTTGAAGAAAGCGGAGAAGATTCTCAAAAACTTTTAGTCTCAAGACTTCCTGATTTATACAATATACCTCAAAAGCATCAAATTTACCAAGGAAATTTGACAATAAGAATTCATGAAGCTGATGGTATACCATATGAACACAATATTCATATATCAGAAGAAACAACCAGATTGGACATTCAATATAACTCCAAATATAAAAAGTTAAAAAGAGGTGAGCATAAAGGGCTTGGTGATATCTTAGTTACTCCAACTGAATTGAATGCATGGAATATTACCCCCATGATCACATTTACAAATAACACTGTCAGTGGAACAAATGCTGGGGTCATAGCATCTACAGCGGATGAGGATTTGATAGAAAGTGGGACTGAAGCGTATGAGTGGATTAGAATAGACTCTGATTTTGAATGGATTGGAAAAATTGTCAGCTTTAATATGAAATTTGAAATGTATGTTTCACAGCTTCAATTAGATAAAGACGTAGTAGCGCAAATACAAAGTATTGAATATTTAGAAAATTTAGTAATTAGTCAAGAAAATTTTAGATCAGTTCAAGAAATGGATTTGCAAGTTAGCAGTTGTTTAATTAGATGCATTCTTGATGAAAGATACTTTTATGGTGTAAGATTACGGGCAATAGACGCTTTATCATTTTATCACATTAAAAAAGGATTTAATGGTGGTTTCAATCATTTAATTTTAATTGTTGAAAATTTGCTCTTTGATGAAGGAGGCAACTTAAAGTATAACCATTTTGGAAATTTTACTAACTATAAGATTATTAAAGCATTAATTGAAAACTTAAGTACAGCGGTTGTTTCTGAGGACGAAATTGATGAACTTGAAAATAATGAGATATTAAACAAGATCAAAGTGTTATCTCAAAAATTATTGCTGTTTAATGATAATAGTAAAAATCAGTTTAACGATGACAACTATCTAATTTTATTAATTAATAATTTGGTTAAACTTATAATTAAGTTTCCAGAAGATAGAGAGTTTAGACGTTCTTCGTTCAAAATAATTACCAAATTTGAAAGATTGGAAAAATGGTCTAGGATAAAAAGCACGAAATTGCTTCATTGCATCTACTGGAGTAAATTACTTTTACTCAATGAAGGCTTGAATGATGGGTTGTTTGAGATTTATGATTTTGTTGATGAGATTTACAAAATTACTCTCAATGCAAAAGAAAACAACGATAATTCAATGATCTTGTTTGCTTTTAATGTTTTGATAATTGTTGGAATCAAAAATAAGGATATTTTAAAATATTTTTTTGTTAAAATGGTTATTGTTCATCAAAACAATCCATATTTGAGAAACAACCTAATAGATGCCTTTATCGATGCGATCAAATTTGTTGTTCTGAAAAGTAACAAAATTTCTATTAATGCTTATAATGAAGATTTTGAATCTCTACAAAAAATTTACAATCCAAATTTGTTTAACGATTTAAACAAATTTAGAACATTTTCTGATTTTGAAAAATATGATGAACCGGTACCAAACACTACAAGTGGTTTGCACAACGCTCATACTAATAGTGAAATTGTTTTAGGTGCAGCTACAAACGACGAGAGTTCTAGAAAGAACGTATTTTTGGATAGCGAAATGGAGATAAAACTACAGAGAGATCTTGCTTTAAGAAACAAAGGAAATCAAAAATATTTACTGGAATACAGTAGATCATTATTTGCTACTTTTGATCCTTTAAAGCAAATTCTATGGTTTTTATTGAACAAGAAATCATTATTAATTGACGCTCAGAAGGCCAAATTGTTTGAATTTTTACCAATTATCTATGCACAACAGAAAAAATTCTATGTGACTTTGAGACTACCTTCTGAAAGAAAATTGATAATGAGGAGAAGTGATATTACATATAATGAAAAAGGAAGCTGTGAGAAATTTGAAATGAAAGTTGTTATTCAAAAGGAATCTAGGTTTATAAAGCCAAAACCTGTTATGAAATTCTCTTTAAACAACTCTCAATTCAAGATAAAAAAAGTTAAATTAAAAGCTGGGCGAAAAGCTAAACAGCTACAACAAGAATCTGTGACCCTTCCAATAAAACTACAAACACCAGTTATTTTGCCTGATATTTACTACAAGGCTGAAACAAAAAGATTTGGTTCTTTACCCGCTACAAATGTCAAAATTAGTAGCAGCAAAAAACGAATTATTATTTCTTCTTTGCCTGAAGGAAATGATATGATATCGTTTCCTAAAATGAACAAAAACAAACTAATTGTTAAAATCAAAACAAAAAAATAAATTATAAAATAAATGTTATATAACTTCACGCAAGATTACAGCTTCCCTTTCAGCTTCTACTTTACCTTCCTCTACATTTAATACATTAAAAACAGGTATTGCTATAAGCAAAAAGAAAAGCAGAAGAATAAAAGAATATCTAATTTCATGTGTTTTGTCAATTATTAAACCTGTCAAAACAGGGCCAACTATTGATGAGCCTTTATCCGTTATATTGAAAATTGAGAAAAAGATTGATTCCTTTCCTGAAGGGATAATCAAAGCAAAAATTGATCTAGACACAGCATTCAAAGAACCCATTGCTAAACCGTACCAAAGAGCCAAAAAAAACATTTCATACTTGTTTTTCAAGCCGACAGATTCAAATACAAATCCCAGCAAGCCATACAAAGGTATAAAGCAAGCCCAAATTATAATAACGATCATTAATTTGTTTAAGGGTAGAGACAGTTTTGTTATCAAAAAAGTTGGAACAAAGAAAGCACCCACAATGGCAAATATCAATGATAGCACTGATACAATAACCAGGTTTATTGTATCCATATGAAGTTCATTTTTGGAAAAGAGAATTGCGGTGGAGTTAATCGTTGTAATACTGTCAGAAATAATAAACCACCCTAGAAGAAAAATAGAAACTTCTTTTAAAGAAGCGGCATGTGTGATTGTTTTCGCCAACGTTTTCCATGATCTCACAACATTTTTTTTAATCACTCGGGTGCTTAGTTGAGGTTGTTCTTGATTAATATTCTCTGGTTTATCACTCAATAAATAGTATATTGGAATTTGAGTAATTATCCAATAAACACCAACAAAAAAAATGGCTAGCTTCAATGACTTCAAATTATCGATTAATGTTGGGTTCTTGGCTGTCATTGATAATTTTATAACAGCTATGCAAATGATTTGAACCAATAAAGCGCTCAAATATCCTAAAGAGGTACCACGGCCAGATATAATAGTAGTCAATTCATTATCTTCCTTACCATCATGAACAACTCCGTTTAGGATGACAGGAAGTAAAGAATTACCAATGACATTTATTACCCCATAGCAACAATTACTCAAAATACAGAGAGCAGCTAATGAATAAACTTCAGAATTGAACAGCAAAGAGATAGAAACGGTGCAAATTGCACCTGCAACTCCAAAAAATAACATTACTTTTTTTTTAAAAGCAATAGTATTGTTAAAATTATCCACTAATCCACTAACACTTATCACAAGAATAGTCTGAAAAAAAACAGACGTAGAAAAAACATACAGTGCAAAACTTGAGGGATCAACAAACCAATAATTTGCTATAGGCAAAACACATTTTATGTTTTGATCATGAAAGGCTGAAGTTATATCATGGACACAAGGTTTAGAATGGTCTTTAACTTGCACAGCATTTAAAGTTGCAAAGGTCTCTAATATTACTGGCATGTATGTACTTACTATTGATACAATAAAAGGTTCGGAAGATATCAAATATATGAACCATGCAATTATATTATGATTTGTTATTGTATCATCGGGAAATATATTGAGGAAAGTCGATTTAAATTTTGAGGATATGTTTGATGGTGGTGAGAGGCTGCCAATGTGTTTATTTAGCAAAGGTGTATCAATATTAGTAGACAGTTGATAAACCCCGCTTTCAGTAATAGCATCTGTATTTGTGCTTGAGATATTACTGTTGTTATATTCTAAAGGTAAAGACTCATAGACACCTTCTGCATTGCTGGAATTGTCGGCAGGTTTGCGGCTAGTAGACATTTTTAAAAAGCAAAATAAGCAGACAAATATATATGCGTTTATAGCTATTGATATGCAGATCTTTTTGGTTTTAATTAATATATAAGTAACTTATCTTTAATTACTATACATACTTTTCCCCAAACCCATTATATGAGACCCTGTTTTTTTGGCGTGTGCAACCAACACTATTTTGCACAAAAAATGTATCACATGACCTAAAACATGAGCACTAAGCATTTGGGTTGCGTAAAAGCCATTTTCATAATTTTACAATAGTCAACCGATTGACTTTATGAAAACAATCTGTAAAGTTTCAATTAATATCAACAGCAGCTCAATAAAAATACCTATAATCCAATAAAAAATTTAAAGGTCCATTGCTTTTTTCGCTGCTTATATTATCGCGTGTTACCCGTTTCTATTCTGTGTTAACGTAGTATAAGTTCGAATGATCAAGTAATGTAATTTTAAATATTATATGAAATAAGGTTTAATGGCTAACCAACTTCTTTATTGTTGATCTGATTAATTTTCTTATTCTTTAAGGTGTACTAATCATATAAATAATACCTTCGATTTATAAGCATACTAGAAAACAAATAATCCGATGTTTTATCAATTCCCAAATAGGAAAATATCAAAATCAAATTTTAAAAAAAAATTGAGCCCAATAAAATAAAATTTTGAAAATATCGCCATATATACTTCAGAAAGCAAGAATCCAATTTAAAAAAAAAAAAGCTATTAATCATGATATTTTCTTATTTATTTGAAGACTCCGTAGCATCTGTACCTTTTTCTTCTTCTTCAAAAGGCTTTTGAATTGAATAACTAATGAAATCGTTGACACCAAAGGCAGTAACCGGAGTGAAAACTCTTGGGTTTGTTTCATCCGTATTGGTCCACTGCAAATTTCTCAAAATATAACAGTCATATGGGTTCTTGTTGCCGTAAGCATCAGTTTCAATAAACTCTGATTGATTGTCCAATAAGGCGACTTCGATATCATTAGTTGACTCCAATTGTTGAGAAAGTATTATAAAAATAGCAGTCATGACAATTTCAAAATTGCCGTTGTCAGAAAGTTGCTTCAATTTTTTAAAACTCAACAAACGAGATAACTGAACATATCCTGTCTTATCCATTAGGTTTTTGACCAAATATTCATCTTTTTCTAAATTTTCAATGGACAAATAATAAGCTATCTGTTTACTACATTCATTGTATACAGCGTATGAAAACTGCTTTTGGTAAATAGGCAAAATTATTGGTGTTTGTTGATTATTGCTATAGCCTCTGTTTTGGTATGAATTATTATATCTAGTGTTGTATGATCTTGACTGGTATGGTCTCTTTTCATATGGTTTTCTATTATCAGAGCTATAGTGTTCTCCAGATTGATTGTATCTATGGTTTGGATTGTATGGTTTTCTTTGAAATTTTTTAAAACCATCGTAAACTGGTTTATTTCCTTTATAGTTTGGTGAGATGGATGGTTTATAATCACCATTTGAGTATGTGGCTTCCGTTTCTTTTTTTGATTCTCTGCCTTCTTTTTTATTTTCAGTCCCTTCACTCTCCACTTCATTTTCACTAGATGATGGTTCTTCTTCAACTGGTTCCTCTTTAGAATAGCTCTTTTCATCATTAGCAAGAGTGTTTGGTGCAGTGTATTTCGAAGATTTTGAATATTCTTGTTTGGCAGAATTATTCAACTTGGAAGTGCTAGCTTTCTCATCTGATTGTTTTTTATTTTCACCACGCACGATTTTGTCTTTCCCTTCTCTCTTGCTGCTATTATTTGATTTATTTTTGTCGGATTTTGGTGATTGTTTTCTTTTGGATCCTCCATTAGCGTTTTTGAATCTTCCACTGCTATTTCTGCCTGATTTTGGCTCAGCATCAGTTATTAATAGATGAGTTAAATCAACAGGATTCCACTTCTCTTCATCTTCTCTCTTTACAGGAATAGAAGTCGAATCGTTTCTAGTTTGACTAGATAAGTTATTTTGTTGTTTCGAAAAAGTTCCGCTGTTTGGTTTTTTTAAGGCATCTTCAAGTGTCAATAATTTGTTTCCTCCTTTAGTTTTCAAAGCTCCAGGTTGGTGATCTAGAATTTCCCATGGGGAAGCTTTGAGTGGTGCAGATGTGACGCTGGTTTTTTCAGTTTTTGAAGAATCTTCTATAGCACTTACAGACATATTTAATATTGTGATAAAATTAAAAGAATAAAATAAAAACGTAAGTTTTGGTTCTGCTTAGTTGAAAGACTAAATACTTTTGAGTATATGTTAAAATATACAAGTATAACGGATATCTTCTTTTGGTTTGTTCTACAATTAACGTGTTAATCTGATCATACAAGTGGCAAAAGAGCCAAACCTTTCAGATTTTTCATTTAGGCACGGGAAATACATCACCGTGAAAATTAACTGAAGCCAACCAATGAAAACGAAATAGGTAGCATCCGAATAAGGAAATGCTCTTTCCTTTTACAGCCAACATCCAAAATTAATAAAAAACTCTAAATTCTTTAGGAATATTAACACTATTTTGGATTTTTTGCAAAATCATGAAAAAAATATAAATTTCCATGTTAGGAAAAAGATTATTTTCTTGTTTTGGAATGTGTCGGATTTAATTTTTTTTGTTACTTTTCGTTACGAAATTAAAGGCTGGGTTTCTTCCCGTGTTTCTTATTTTCAGCCGCACAATTATTTTTTTTTTGCTGGGATTAATTAATTCAAACGGCTGAACAAATAAATGCTTAGTTCAGCTCCGCTATAAAGCTATAAGCCTTTTTCAGATGCTGGGTTTGTAACAAATCATTGTAACCAAATCACTTGTCCAAATAAGGATGCTTTTATTGCATAGTTCTTAAATACTGCTGAGTTTCGTTTAATTGAAATTTTTGTTTTGTTTTTCAGATCTTCAAATCTAGACATCAGTGATGTATATGATTTATATAAGCAGGTTTAAACTTGTACAACTGGTAGTACGTTAACTATAAAAAAAAGTTGTACTTTTTTTAGTTGAATTTAACTAAACCAACCAAAGCCAGGCACTCAACTCATTTGTTCAAATCTTATATTTTAATTTGATAATTCACACAAAATCCAATTAATGCTAAATAATCTATTTCTTATAAATCTCTTAGTTGTTGTTGTTAGCAGTAAAACTTTGCTAGTTCCCATTGACTACGAATATACCTTAGATGTATACTACAACTTTAAAAACAATCCATCAATTGAAATTAATCCAGTTTCGGAAGGTTTGCAAATTTTTATTCCGGACAGTTATAGTAACAGCACATATTATCAGAAGAGGGCGATCTCTGATTGTAATGACTTATCAGAAGGAATGGTTGTTTTAAATATTGACAAATCAAATCAAAACGCATTAATAACATGGGATCAATATAATATTTTTCATTTGATAGACGCAAGTACAGGAAATGAGTTGACTTACAACAGTGTAATCCAGCAAGACTGTTCAAATGAGTTAGAAACGACAACTTTAGGATCGTCTTCCTTCTCGTCATCATCATCATACATATACAGTTATTCCATTTCACATGATGCTGTTGATACCTTTATTGGATCTATTTCTACTGGTCATCCCTTAAATCACACCACCTACGTTCCACTGAACTACTACTCAAACTCTTCTTCTACAGAAACCTTTTATTCTACTAACTCTGTTGGGTCTGTTGTAACTTCTGAGACGGTGTTGAAACCATCATATAAGCAAACGACTACATATGGCCCTTCAAACACGTTGGCTATATTAGCACCTGCAAGATCTACGACCACAACTATTGTTTCTTATTCTAGCGGAAGCACCTATACTATCTTAAGCACAATAACCTCATGTCAGCAGCATGCAATGGGTGGGTGTAGTGTTGAAACTTTGTCCTCAGAAATTGTTGGGGGGTCTACTGTTACTCCTGTATCTCTTCAAACTGAACTGTCTGCCATTACTACTGTTGAAAGCGACAGTTCATCAAATCTACAAAGCTCAGCAACCTCTACTAGCCACAGTTCGATTACTGTAAGTTATAAAACTTCTGCTGCTACATCTACTATAGGTATCCAAACTTCATATGATGCAGGTGCTGGTCACAGTGTAAGGGAAAAATCCCTACTGACTGTGATTTTAGCTGTTCTAGTTAGTTTCATAATTTAAGTAAAAAACCCTGGATGCAATGATTCATTATTTCACAAGATATTTTTATGAAGAGTTTCTACCGGAAATGGAGCATTGGAAAAGTCTTACACTGTTTATAAATCTACGTTTTCATAAACTCAAAAGACAGTTTATTAACATTTATGATTGACATGCTATGCAGTTTCTACGATAAAATAAGTCCAGTATATGCTGGCTCTCTGCAGGAGCTTACAATCATAAATGCACATTACAACCCAAGTTAGCCCCAGCGGAAAATAATATCATTCTGGCAAAATATAAGGTGAAACTTATATTTCTCGTTCAATTTTTAGTAATTAAAAAGTATAATATATATATTTAGGTAAACATGTGAAAATAACAATAACTGACATTCTAAACTACTTTTTAAGCTCATGGTATAAAGCAAGTTCAATACTTAAAATTACTTCAATAAGGAATCCAAATTACCGCTTTTATTTAAGCTTTGTAAGTCCGAGTTGCCTCCGATGTGCTTTGCATTAATGTAAACGTTTGGAACCGTTCTTTGACCAGACAATTCTTGCAAGGCATCTTGCCAATCATCACCATCTTCCATGGTGTCCAATTCTAACAAGTAAACTTCTTCTTTTTTAATAATCTGTTCATCGATTTTTTCTCTAATCAAAGATAAAGTTGAATGGCAATATGGACAATAAGTTTTGTGAGCAATAAAGACTTTGTTGCTATTGATTAATTGTTTCAACTGAGGAATTATTTTGTTAATGGCGACCATGTTTTTGGGTTTGCTTCTTAAAAATTTGTTTAGATTTGCAAGTATGGTTATTGTAATAATAATGAAAATTAACTTAGTAATCATCGACTGTGTATATGCGAGTTTTACTTGCTGCTTTTGAGACAAGTTAGATTCCTTGGAAAATATCACTTCCCTTAAATAGTTTCCCAATTGGATCTAGTGTGGTTTTTGTGTAAAAAATCTACGTAAGCAAAAAAACAGAAAGCATATGTTGCACGTGATATTATAAAACGGTTTAACGCCGAAAAACCTTTAATCAATAAGTGGATTACACTACGTTAAAAGTAGCAGGAATAAGAAATTACCTGGCAAAAAAGTCTTTAATAAAAAATACAGGTTTTTAAAAAAATTCTGTAGTTTCTTTTTACTTGCCTCAGTGCTTGAACTGCATTTATTTTAAGAAGTGTATTACAATATCTGAGCACCAACAAAAATCATTGCAAATCAGTGCCATACAAAAGGGTTGCAGCAAAAAAGACTTAGAATTTAATGTTATGACGATAAAAAGCCATTTTTCATATATAATAACGTCATTTAATAAACAAAATAAATTATTTATTTTTAATAAAAAAAATGATTGTCAAAGAGATAAAGATCCAAATACCCATTGCCATGACAAAAGAGTGGGCAGTTGAATCACTCAAAAAAGCCACACCTCAGCAACAGCTGGAAAGCCAGTTTCTTACAGTTTTTCCTGTTTACTAACCAAAAAAACACTTTTTTTTTATAGGCAATTATTATATGAGTAATTTTGTACAAGCTAATAATTCTTTTCCAATGTTTTCATGTATTCATATGTCTATTCATGTAATTATATAATCGCCTAAGGAACGCGTGATATTCTGCAGTCACGAGACCCCGGAGCACAGTTCACATCATTCGGTGATCGAAGAATAAAAAATGGCTCATTTCTCATGACTACTGATTTTTAAGGGATCTTAAGCAACCTGGTCATATGATTTCAGTTTACTAGTGGTTGTTTATTTTTAAAACGCCCCACTAATTAAAATATAAGTTAAACAACTCTCATCAGTCACCAAGAAACTAAGTGTATCAGTACCTACATTACCTACTACTTTTTTTTATTCTCATGCAATGGGGTTTTTAAAAGATCATCAAAAAACCCAAATAACAACGATAATTGAAAAAACTATCAAGAAACAAAGCATAAACTTCAATAAGTTGAACAAGCTGCTGGAGCTTATAGATCTAAAAGATGATAAAACTATTTACGAGCAGCAACAAAACCTAAGAGAATGTAGCAGATGCTTGAGAAAATCACTGAAATATGGTGTTTCATTGAATGAAAGAATACTTGCTTTAGAGATTTTAGATTACATTATTGAAAATTTGGACCCGGAGGAGATCAACAACGAAAACTTTATATTAGATTCTAAGCTGAATGATAATTTGAAACTAGCCTACATAGGGAAACCATATGCCTGGACCAAGCTTCAAAAGGGAGCCGAAATCAAGCAGCTGCAGGAAAAAACGATCAAATATGTAACTACAATTTGGAATAAAAAATTTCCGTATTTTAATTCATTTAGTGAATTGTACGTTGAGCCTGAATCAGGGAATGGAACCAGAAGTAGATCTTCCACTACATCAAGCAGCAGAACTAGAGCCGAGTCTAAACCCATGCAGATGAAGAAGAAGAAAGCTTACTTGAAAGATAAGGCAGATCCATCTGTTTTACCAGAGGATTTGCAATACGGTATTCCTATTATTGATGCCAAAAGACTGTCTTCAAAAATTGATCAAGTCGTAGCAGATGCTCACAAATTCACTTCTGTATTAGACAATAGATTAACTGAACTGAGACATGGAACATTTTCCAGTGATGATGAACTTGCAACTGAGTATTTTATCAATGTTAGAAATCAAAGACGTAAGGTATTGAGATACTTACAACTAGTAACTGATAGCGAATTTTTGGGTATTTTGCTCAAATGTAATGATGATATGGTAGAGGTACTGGATAGATATGATTCAATGAGTAATTTATCAGGAGATGAAGAAGATTATATTTCAGAAGAGGAAGAGTATGCCAGCAGCAGAACAAGAAGAGATACTTCTTATTTTACAGACTCAGATGATGATGACGAAGAAAGAAGAAGTGTTTATAGCACAACAAATCCATTTGAGGATGCTTTCCATATATAAACAATGTATACGCCAATTTTGTAATGATTTTATGATGCATCCTTTTTGAAATCCAAAGATATTCCGTTGACGCAATATCTGTTTTCCTTTCCTTCACCTAATATTCTTTCCCATCCTTCACCTTTGAAGATATGTCCCAAATGAGAATCACAGTTTAGACAGCAAATTTCGGTTCTCTCCATGCCCACAGAGCTGTCTGGGTACTGAATAATATTGTTATCTTTTATTCCCTGTTTCCCTGATTTTCCCACGACAAAGTCGCCATTTTTGATGGTGGGATCCACATTTCCCAAAGAAGAAGTATGGAAACTTGGCCATCCACACCCAGATTCAAACATATCTTCAGATTCATACAACAAAGTGTTGCAGTTCTTACAGAAATATTTTCCTTGAATACCATTCTTTTCATTAAGTAAAAAAGGTGAACTATTTGGTCTCTCTGTTCCTTTGTCTTTCATTACCCTAATTTCTTGGGATGACAAATTTGGATTAGTTAATTTCGACTGTATTGATTGTATTTTATTAACTTCTTGATATACCATTGCTTTGGGTACTTTCTTGGTAAAGCTAAATAGTAGGTTTCTTGCCATAAGCATTTGGTTTTAAGCTACTGTTTCTTTACGATTATAGGGGTACAATCCTGGAAGACAATTATTACGTGATTAAATAAATTCTGAAAAGAGACATACCTCACGTGACTTGGTGTTTGTGTTTCATTTTATAGGTAAGTTACCTATATCATAAAATAAAAAGCTATTAGGTAGCACTAAAAGAAATAATAAGACTCTTTTGTTTTTAACGTTTTAATATTTGTTTGTTCTTGTTTCATTTCATGTCACATACTTTTAGTATTAGTTAAACACCCTAAACAAGTTTTTCGTATAAGATTTCAGCCGCGCGTTTAAACAATGCAGGTATTTTCAGACAACTTTAACTTTGGCAACCGTTTTAAGCTGTGGTGAAAAACAAGCAACTTAGTTTAGTAAAAATTATTAGCAGGTTTTCAGGTTTTTGTCGTATTAAGCCTGAACTATTATTCATTTTTTTGGGTTTTTATCCTCGGTTGGAGCCTTTTTAATTAGCAAACAATACAAAACATCCCCAAAATAAAAGTGTCGTAAAATAGTGATTACTTTTGCTATAGCAATTATTTCAAGTTTAAAAATTTACTTTTTTATTTCCAATAGCAAAGCAGCTTGTTTTTTAGGATTTTATGACCCAACTCAAAACCTTATTCATGTGCTAAAAACAAGAAATACTGCAACCACTCTTTTGTTTAACTTGAAGTAAAACTTGGTTAAAACGCTATTCTCTGTACAATGTTTAAATCAACAAATAAAGAATTTTTAAACAATGCTTGAAATTATTTTTTATAATTAAAGATTGAATATTAAACCTTCATAGCTGTGAGTCCATAAAACTGATTAAGAAGAGCGCAATTCAAATCACTCACGAACCTTAGTCACGTTTTTATCACGTGAAAATTTCAACTAAAGCCATTTTAGAGTGAAAGAAAGTGAAATTATAGAAAGTGACCAAAAACATTTCCGTTACAATACCAAGAAACAGTAAATTAAAAGGAGTTTCTAGAATTTCTGCAGCAAAAGTGTGCTAAATCAATAACAAAACAAAATATATAGTAAATTCAATGGCAAAAACAACCGAACAAAAAGAGGAGGAAGAAAATTACACAACAATAGACACAGGTATTCCTATACTTCCAAATCCAACCCAGCTTTCATGTCTCTCGCTGTTTCAGCATTTCACAAGATGTATATCTTTTAAAGGTCAAATACAGGAAATATACAAAACTGGAAAAATGACATTTTGTCCAAAGCAATATGAACTATTGAAATTTTGTATCTTCGAAACAAACGATGATCCTGTTAAAATTAATCAGTTTTATAACAACTTACACAACGGGGAGCTTGTAGGGGTTAAGAAACGTGGGAGTTGTCTAGACATCTGGGAAGAAAGATAAAAAAAAGTCTCCCATAAAAGGTCTTCTATCATTTTGTGGAAATGAGCAGATTATATGCACAGCATTATACCACGGTACAATTCTAGATCACGTGCTTGTTTTTTTGACAAGCAGCGCGCGCTTCAATATTGGCTCCCATCTAAAATGATTTCATGATATTCTAAAAATAATTGTTCTCCAAATTCATGGGTCTATATTAGATTACTTGTATATATTTGATTTTTTGTATTAATAATACCAAGAATTAACCTTTTGTAGATATCAATGACAGACTTGGCTTCTAAAAAAACCTTAGATAAAACTGAAAATGAAACCTTCTTAAAGCAACCGTTCTTACAATTTGTCAAACAAGAATTATCAATCAGTCTCACGAATAAAGACATTTTGATATATGAACTTATTAAACAATTTGAAAACAACAACATTAGAGATTATGAAATATTTAAGGAGCTTGAAACGGATGACCTTGCTGAAATTTTAGAATCTCTTGTGTCTTTAAATCAAGACGCTAAGGCAAAAAGAATGATTTTGATTCAATTGAGACTGTTGATAAACAAAGTTCAAGAAGAAATGAAGAGCAAGGGGGGAAACATAAATAAGGACGATATTGGCTCTGCATTAACTGCAGATTTTTATTTGCAGTTGGACACTAAAGTCGATCACGTTGTAACACAGTTTAACGATTTTAAGCTAAGGCTTTTCAAAGAGCTGCCTAAAAATACAGAACACGAATACGTTAACGAGAGTGGTAGTGCTCCTTCACCATCAGCATTAACCCCTGCTGCTAGTATGACAACATTAACTCCCTTTCACAATGCCAAAAAGCCATCATTACAGTCTCTTTCATCTTCTTTATCCCCTCAAATACAAACCCCAACCTCAGAGGAACCGTTCAAGCAACTTAAAGCCTCCAAACAAGACTCGTCTCAAAAGATACTAATGAATGCCATGATTAAGCACAATATTCCATTATCAAAACTAAACGAATATATACTAATAATATCTTATCAGGATAAAGAGATTATAATGACAAATGACGATAAGCCAGTGGAGATATTTAAGAGTTTGAAAAAAAGCGGATATCAACCTGCGATTATGCTGAGAGAAGTAGATAAAGTAAACATGGGATTTGAGGAGGAAGGCCAGGAGACTCCAGGAGGAAGATTATAAATTATATATTTAGAGAACAATACAAAGGAACATTCAAATTGGCAAAAAAGCTTTTCAAAAATATAAACTGTTGCCACATCTTTTTACATGTGGTTTTTTACTTCGGTTACAAAAGGTATATAAATTACTTATAAGGATTAAATTTACCAGTTTCCTTCCATTGTATGATCTTAGCTTGATCTTTTTTGAATTTGCTCAACAATTCGCCAATTTCAACTTTCTTCTTTTCTCTTTGCTGGAATCTATAAAAGTCTAATTGACCATCCCACTTATTTTTCTTTACCGCACCTGCTCTTTGTTTCTTAATAGTTTTATTATACTTCATCAATGGATTGTGCAACTTATCAGTATTTCTGGACAATCCGCTCTTTGTTTTGGTATTCTTACCAACAACCAAGGTGAACCCGTCATCATCAACCAAATTAGCTGAGGTCAGTAATTCGTCGTTGGCTATAACTTCTCTCTCATTGAAGTCTTCCATGGTTTGCATCACAAGTTCCTTTAAATACTGAACCGGCAAAGGTTTCATGAAAGATTGAAACTGTTTCAAAGAAGGCATAGTTACTGATTCAGGGTATTCCCATTCCACTATTTCATTCTTTTTTATATATTTATTCAAACAGCTAAACAAAGATTTCAAAGAATCATTATCCAATAGTGTCAAATATGTTGTATTGAATGGACGTGACTCTCCTTTGTATTCACTTCCTCCTAAAGCTTGTTTTGGACTCACGGTTTCATTATCAGAATTCAGAATGTAATCAGAAGATAACGAATTGATATCAATTGCTTCAAGCTTAAACTCATCTGTTTTAAAATTTTCGCTGTTCTTGTCAAAAATTACTTGCCCCTTAAACTGATTTACTATTTTGTTCAAATTCAAAGACACAGTTTCAAATGTTGTGAGTAGAGGAAGATTATACAAAAACACAGTGTTTTCTTCTTTCTGAGTAGATTGATGCTTTTTCATGAAAATGTAATGAAAAATATCATCATCCTGGATATTCAAAGAGTCGTTCTTATTCAGCTTGAAAGGCACCGGAATAAAGCCATTCTTCATAGCTGCAACAGCATGTTTGTCTTTGCCCATTTCAGTAGAAAAGAAATTGTAGCTATCTGGTTTTGGTAAGCACTTAGGAGTTTGAAAGGTCAGACATTCTTCGAAATATCAATACTCTTGAGCAGCAATGAAAATTGCTTTTTACGTGAGAAAAAAAAGCAAAAATACTTGTCATGTGATATATATGATCATGTGATTGGTCAGCTGCGTTTTGCATAAAGCTCTTTATATGCAGTCGAATCGCCACAGCATTCTTCTGAAGTAAGCTTTGGAAGATGGTTTGATTGTGGTTGACGGTTGCTGATGAGAAATATAACTTTATGCGCCTACAATAGCGTTTCAACAGCAAAATTTAAAAAAAAAAAGTCTGATGAAAGGTGTTTATTGTACAGTTTGTGTGCTTCTCAGAGAACTTCGTCAAGCTAGTCCTTGTCAAAAATGGAGGTGATCATAGTATTCCGATGTGAGACATTTATTTAAAAAAAAAAAAGTATATGTGCAGCAACTGCATTTGTTTATATTTGGTTTATTTTCTTCCTCTACAGCTCCTTAGAGGCTTTCATTAGTTCGTACAGTTGGCCAACTTGCTCTTTGCTCATTTTACTTAGCATATCCTCAGACAGAGTACCGTTTTTCCACTCACCATTAGAAATGCTAAAGAGGTAATCTTGCCATTTGGTGATAAAACCAACAATGTGTAATGGATTTTCTATCACAGAGTGTCTCTTGAACTCTAATTTTACATATTCGTCTCCTAGTTTTTTGAACATAGGATTTGAGTTCTTGAACTGTTTATTATGCTGTCTTAAAATCTCTTTGTATAGTTTTAGCGGATGAACCAAGGGTTTTGTGCTCATTTTTTCTTGTTCTTCTAGTTCCTTTAAATATTCTTGTTCTTCTCTCTCAAGCTTTATTTGTCTTTGCAGCGAGTAGAAATTTTTGCTTCTTTGGGTGACGAATCTGTTGAATATGAGCTTTGAAGTGTTATTTTGTTTCACTAGTCTAGAATTAGCAATTGAACTTGGTTTCATTTATTATTGTGCTTTATAGAAATGTAGATATTCAGTTTTTTTTCACTAGGTGTTTGATGAAAGTTACAGTATATCTCCGTATAACGGGGGTCGAAGAAAAGATGTTTTCTTAGAAAGGGTTTGTTTGGTTTGGCATATCTTATTTTATCTTCTCATATATTGTCTATTTCCCCTTTCGATACTCTATTCTTTTTTGTCTTATTCTTCATCTACCATATATTTATATATGAAGAACATTCAGCTCCTCTTTCAACGTTTCTCCTCATCCGGTTTTCCGTGATCTCCTCAAATGACTCTTCCACTACAGGTCATTCTTTTTTCTGTTGCCATATTTTTCAGGTTTAATTTAATAGAGGGGTTGAATTCTTCGTTTAACTCCTACGAGAAAAAAATCACAAGATTTTTCAGCTGAGGATTCTTGATCCTCTTACAGAAGGACTGTCGTTTTTCAAAAGGCGGCGGGTCACCAGATTATGATTAAAAGAGTAATTACTGGAACTGGGATGTAGACGTCTTGAGACAACATCCTTTCTTCGAAACACCGCAAGAGCGAGTTTTAATTTAGGACAAATAAGTGTACTCTTGTTCAGTCTTAGATTGTATATATATATATATATATATTACTGTTACGATTAGGATTACTTAAAAGCGTGTATGATTATGAGCAGATGTTTCTAGTACTTCTCAACATCGTAGCCCATCTTTTGAAGTCTCATCTTGACAGCCCATTTGTGAGCGTCCAAGCCCTCCCTATTAGCAATGTTCATGACACTGTAGCCAATGTTCTTTAAACCTTCTTCGTTAACGTATTGGCAGGTAATAAACTTTTGGTAGGTAGAGGTGTTTACACCAGAGTATTGTTTAGCAAATCCATAAGTAGGTAGGGTGTGGTTCGTACCGGAGGAGTAATCACCACATGATTCAGGGGTCAAAGCACCTACAAAAATAGATCCTGCATTATTGACCAAGTGAACGTATGAATGAGCGTTTTCCAATTGCAAGATCAAGTGTTCAGGAGCGTATTCATTAGACAGTTTAAATGCTTCTTCAGCACTCTTACAATTCACAATACAGCTGTTCACCAAACATCTCTTAATGATCTCTTTTCTAGGCAACCTCAAGGTTTGCTCCTTAATAGCGGCCTGCAGCTTCTTCAAGTATTCGTCATTCAAGTCAATACCTATCAAGACGACTTGAGAATCGACACCATGTTCAGCTTGAGATAGCAAGTCACTGGCAACGTAATCCTCATCAGCCTCATTGTCACAAATGACAAGCACTTCTGATGGACCTGCTGGCATATCTATGGAACATAACGCGGCTGTATCTTGAGACACATACATCTTAGCAGCAGTAACAAATTGATTACCTGGACCTAAAATTTTGTCAACTTTAGGAACACTTTCGGTACCATAGGCCATAGCAGCAACGGCCTGAGCACCGCCTGCAAGTAAGATGGTCTTGACACCAATCTTTTCAGCAACGTAAACTACTTCTGCTGGAACAAGACCTTCTTTATTTGGCGGTGTGGCAAAAACGATTTCTTTACAACCGGCAACTTGAGCTGGAACACCAAGCATAACGGCAGTGGAAGGTAAAACAGCAGTTCCACCAGGAATGTAACAACCAACCGATTCAATAGCTCTAGCAAATCTCTCACAAAGAACACCTGGTTGGGTTTCAACAGATAAAGTTGCGTTTTGATCATACTGAGCTTTGTGGAACTTGTGGACATTGTGGATGGAAATATCTAGGGACTCCTTCATCTCATCGGATAGGGAGTCAATATAATGCGATGGATATGGGGCTTTCAAAATAGGAGAATCCAATACAACTTGATCAAACTTAGCTGTTAGTTCTAATAAAGCTTTATCTCCATTTTCTCTGACGTTCTTGATGATTGGGTTAACAAGTGCCATGATATTATTGGTGGATTGAATTGGTCTGGTGAATGCAGCAGTTACACCCTTGATGTCACTAGAAGAAACAACCTTTAATTTGATATCAGAGTCTAAAAACTGCTGTTCAGGTACAACCACTTTCTTTTCTTCAGGCTTCGC
Organism: Hanseniaspora mollemarum; assembly: GCA_019649515.1. Classification (NCBI taxonomy): domain Eukaryota; kingdom Fungi; phylum Ascomycota; class Saccharomycetes; order Saccharomycodales; family Saccharomycodaceae; genus Hanseniaspora; species Hanseniaspora mollemarum. The sequence goes on along the minus strand of JABFEO010000017.1, from coordinate 50,949 downwards.
ATCTCCCTGTCTTCTGGTTAATTTCAAGTGCTTCAATCTTAAGTTCTCCTCAACATCTTTCAAAGAAACACCGGATTTCACTAGTTTCGTAAAAGAGAAGTACAGTAAATCAGCAAATTCCCATGCTATTTCATCTTTAGTTTTGGCCTCAATGAATTCTTTGCTTTCTTCTAAAATTTTCTTATCTAAAAGACCTTCTTCAGAAAACAAACGCTGAGTGTAAGATTTTTTAACATTATATTGTTCTTCCTTGTCTAATCTTTCATTTTCATTTTTAAATCTTCCATTAATAACTTCATATAGATCACCCAGTCCAAAAGAATCTTGTTTCAAATTACCAAAGCAATCAAATCTCGATCCCATGTGACAGAAGCCATCTCCATCTTGTTTAACAACAAACTTCAAACAGTCCGCATCACAATCAACGTCAACTCTTTCTAGCTCCTGGGTGTTACCAGATGTTAATCCTTTAACCCAAATTTCGTTTCTAGATCTACTATAGTAAACACCTTTGTGTTCTTCAAAAGCTTTCTTCAAAGACTCTTTAGAAGAATAGCAAACACCTAATGATTGGTTGTTGGAGTTTGTTACAACAGTGGTGTATAGTTTATCTTCTCTGTCAGTTCTCAACGTTGGAAGAAGGGCATCTATATATCTTTCATGAGAAGAGATTACAGATTCAGGTTTTAATAAAAACAATCTTTCTTGAGGGATAGAAGAGGAAACTGGAATAGCAATATCAGCAACTGAGGCGACACCGCAAAATCCAGAGTGTAATAAATCAAAAATTTGATTTAGTTCTTCTTCAGTAGGCTGTTGTGTTTGAAACAAATATACGCTTCTGTTAGGGCAAGCCTTGATTATTGAAATTAATTGTTCAGTTGAAAAATTTTTGTAATTAATTAAAAAACTTGAACTTAATGCCCATATAGAATAGTTGTTTTCCCACTCAAAAGGAGTGGCAAATAATGGATAAACTGGAGATCCCATTGCTAATGTCTTGGTTATGTTCTTCCTTAATGCTTATGTTTCAATATAACTCCCTACATACGAATATATAAGTTGAAAATTTTTAACCAAATGACTCACAAGTCACAAGCCATTGAAAATTTTTACGACAAAAAAACCTAAAAGAGGCATTTTTCAAAATGCTAAATAACACATGAGGTTGACTTATACACGTGACTCAGTTGAATGTGACCTCTCTGAGGAGACAAGTGGAACTTCTGGCCCTTGTGTGAACAGTTTTTGTTAAAGCTCCTACTCTTTTTTTACTGTTACAGGTTCTCACTGCTCGATTTTCTGAGAAAGGGGCTTTCCTGTGATTTCTCCCTTTCAATACCTTTCTGCAATAATATGTTTTTAGAGAGAGCTATAGGTGTCATTTTCGAAACGTTTTCGCTTATTTTGAACGGGGTTTCTAAGCCATCTTCAAAGTTACCGTTGTTTCTGGTCTCCTCACTCAAATTCTGTCTCAGCAAAAGATTCTCCGAAAGCAAAACCTCAATCTCTTTTTGTTTTTTCGCCATCTCAGTCTCCCAGGTGGCGATAGTGGGATCTATTTCGCTGACAAGCTTTGAAAACTCCTCAGTTAAAATCTGCTGATTTTCAACTATCCTTTTTAAACATTCATTTTCTGCTATCAATCCTTCAGTAAGGTCACTGGGCTCAATTGGTTTTTTTTTATCTTCCTCGTATTTGGATAAAACCAAATCTAATTCTCCCTGTACTTTATAAAATGGGACAAACAACCCGCTCATCATTGTTTCTGTTCTGAAATAAAAGATACCATCAACTTCTCCATTGTTTTTTCCCTTGTTTGCTTCTAGAAGGTCAAAACCGCAGTATAAACCCTCTCTTCCTTGTAAATAGCCTATAAATTTAAGTTTTATTGGGTAATTTACATCTTTAAGCAATATTGGAATTAAGCTACCTATAAGTGAAAAGTAATCACTGACATAGGCCATTAGGTAGAACTGTTTTGGGAGTTTACTGCGAGACTTTAATCCAGCCATATAAACATTTCTTTTTGTAGAAATAAATAGAAGAGTACACAAACAGCTAAATAATGTCACGTGTTTTCTTTAACGCTCTGAAAAGGCGTAGAAGCCAAAAGACAATGGATGCGATAAAAAACGATGTTTGAAAAACTGCAGTGTTTCAGACTTTCACAAAAATTAGGTTCTTAAATATTATTATATCTGATCTTCTCAAAGCATAAAGCTAAAAGGATGCTGATCTCAGAAAGATATCACTGGACATATTTCAGATTGTTTTTTATTCCTATATTATTACAACTTAATATTCTCTTATATATATATATATATATACTGTCTATATTAACATCTATATCTATTCGCACGGTTTTAAATCAGTGGTAGGACGTTTGCTTCGTATAATGCCCAGGTATCAGTTGCTGAAATAATATTACCTTCGGTGTAATATCTACAAATTAAATATGTCCAATCATAACCTGTTTCTTGACAGACTTGAACACCACAGCCCACTGAAGTTGTGTCCTTCCAGACAATTTGGGTGAAATGACCCAATTCATACTCATTATTTTCACCACCTTTTGTAGAAGGACTACTATAGTCATAGTAATCACCTTCTGCAGCCCATAGATTAAATAGAGTCTCTACATTGTCATCACCAGTCGCAGCTGCTAAATTCTCACCTGTATTAGCACCCCAGTATGATTCTGAATGTCTTAAATTTCCACTGCAAGGAGCAACATCAGGTAGCTCCATCTCCAAGAATTTCATATATTTGTATGCTTCAGATACCAATGTATTATTCCAAATTAAATCGGGTGTGTCTTCATGCTCAGCACGAAGATTATTGTGAAGGGTTAATAAAAGTTCAGAATCTGTGTAATCTAAAAGGTATCCAATGTTTCCGGTTTCTTGGGATGGTACTTCAAATGGATTTAGATTTAAAGCATAAATTGGTGATGTACTTCCATAACTTGAATAGGTAGTTGAAGTTGAAGATGAAGTAATTGAAGCGGTACTAGAAGATGAACTAGTGGAAGTTGATGTTGTTGAGGATAAACTTGTTGAAGAGGTGGTTAATGAATTACTAGTCAGAGTTGAAGATGTACTTGAGGAAGTACTAAAATGGGCTAAAGATGTACTTGATGAAACACTAGCCGGAGTTGAAGAGGTGGATAATAAAGTACTAGTTAGAGTTGAAGATGTACTTGATAAAATACTAGTCGGTGTTAAAGATGTACTTGATGGAATACTAGTCGGTGTTAAAGATGTACCTGATGGAATACTAGAGGAGGTTGAAGTGGATCCTGAAATTGAAATAGTTGAAGGGTTTGTTGTACTGCTGGATACAGATGTACTAGTGCCAGCGACAACTAAAGGAGTTGCAGTCAAAACAGGAGTGCTGGTGCTTGAAGCTGAAGCTGCCGTTATGCTACTTGTAGAGGATATTGTAGAGCTTGTTTTGTCAGTGGATAATGCAGCATTTGAAGTTGTTGAAGTGGTTTCTTGCTCCTTGATAGCTGTTCCACTATTAACAGTGCTTGTCTCAAAGGAACTTTTAGAGGTAGTAGCTTCTGAATAGCTTGCTATGTAGGAGGAAGACAAAGAGGTATCAATGACTGCTACACTACTGGAAGTAGAAGTGGAAGAAGGAAAAGCTGTAAAGCTAGAAAAGATAGGTGTTGAGACTGTAGCTTTAACTTTGGTGTTGGTAGTAGTGTATGTACTGTAAACTGTTGTGCTTTCATCTATGGAAATAGGTGTAGATGCTGCTTGTAGTTCACCCAAAAAAGTGTAAAAATTATTTACTAAAGCAAACACATCATTACCGATAGTAGTCATAGATGTTGCTAGATTATTGCTGGTAGTCGAGGCATTAGTGCTCATCGTAGAAGAAGATATTAATGAGTTTGCTGTTTGTGTGGAATTGAAAACCCCACTATAGGTTTCAGCTGTTGTAGCTGATAAAGTACTGTTAGCATAGTTTGCTGATACACTTGAAAAAGATGTTCCAATTATAATGCTCTCCGATGAAATAGTAGAATTGGAGAATCCCTGAAACGAGCTAGAAGAGGAATGCATCAATCCGCTTGTAGCAGTTGAAACACTAAATTGAGATGTAGTACTATTTCCGTAGTAATTACTTGATGTTAACAAATTTGAAGTAGGTGCTTTTTTTGTAAACTGTGTATAGGTAGCAGTAGCTGTATAATCTTCAGTAGTTGATGAAAGCTGAGCAGCTGAAGCAACTGCAGCCAAAGTTGATATAGCTATAATTGTGTTAGAGTCCTTCATTACAGTTCCGTTTTTTAATCAAAATTTCTGTTTTGATTAAGTTATATGGTCTTTTGGTAAATCTTTTCTAAGTAGATAAGTAATAACAATTACACAACACTTATTGTTATAGCTGAAACATATTTTTTGATCTGCAGCAAAGCCAAGACCTTACTCCATACATATATATATATATAGTATAATAATTTATAATCAAAAACATTTTGAAGTATCATACAGTATGTGGTTTTTTCATTCAAAAATATTGCTGCATTAAATTTATTTTGATGAACTCAGCAGTATATAGTAAATAACAATAGAATCATTCAATCTGTGCTTGCATTGGTTAAATCACTAATGAAGTTCAGCATAGGATTTTAGATGAACAAACGGGCTGCAAAAAAGCAGTGCTGTGTTTTCCTTATTAGGAAAGCTCACACAATATTAGTCACGTGATAATATGTAAAAAATTTCAAGTAGTTGTACAAGTCGTATATATCTCCGACTTAAAGGTAGCTAATCCGTTAGTTGGGTATAAGCGGTTTACTCTGTTAGGCACAGCGTAACATCTATCTCAATTGGTAACCTTATTTAAAGATATCAACTATTTGATTCTTGTATATATGTTATATTTTAGTATTAAATAATACTGAAGTAGTCAAGCATTTCCGTCCTCGAGTATTTGAATCGATGAAGTATTTGCCACCATGTCAGGAACTTGCACTGTAAAATATCCCGTGACAGGTCATTGTAGCTTTCGGACTTTAACACTTTATACTAGCCGTATTACCAGACAGTTCACACTTAGATAAACGTGACTGCATCAGAAATAAGAATAAGAATCATCTGTCTTCAACAGATGGAAACAAGAAATATAAAACCACGCTTCAAGAACAGAATGGCTTCTGCTGACAATAGACAGATGATGTTTATATTTAAAAAATTATTTGAAGGCTTGGAGAGTTTGGGGTCTTTTATAGAATGGGTACATTTTTTTTTAAAATACGGATTACTTTCAAGGAATTCAAAAATAGCAAAGCTTCTTTTTGAAAATAAGAAAATGTTGAAGCTTTGGACTTTGGCTAATGTAATGGGTATAGTAAAAAATATCAAGCAACTAAAAACAATCAGACGTCTCATAAAAAAAGTTGAGCATAGAACTCAACTTATCTTAAAAAACAATGATCTCAGCGACAAAAATGAGGAACAGCTCAAAAGGTTGTATGTTTTAGAAAAGCAAGTTGCAAAATTGAAATTTAGCTACAGGCAAGCTTCGTGGGATCTTTTTGAATGTATTTTGTCTTTCTTCACCAGTATCATGAGGGTTTATGAAATAAAACAGAAATTTGTCGATTTTATTGAACGAACGCTGCAAGTTATAGAACTTCTAAGAATCAGTTATGATATTGTAAATTTTGGGAAAACAATTGGCGGCATGGTAGAGCTAACACAGAGACCTGCTTCTAAAAAACTAGCTTAGACTACCCATTAAGAACCCTCAGAGTGTGTGGGAAAGACCTGAAACTTTATCCCAAATTTCATTCCATAGTAACCCCGATTTCAGCCGTGCGACTGGCGAGAAATACATTTATAGAGTTTTTTGAGGAATGCCAATGTTTTCCTCATTAGGAACATCAATAAGAATCTAAAACGCATTTGAAACTTTATTTTAATATTTTAAAATAACTTTTTGTATATAATTTTAAGAAAGACTCTATCTTTTATAGAGGCAGTTTGAAAAATAAAGCATGAAATGCCAATAGCAAACATATTAACCATGTCCCAATTACTACGTACAAGTGATGGAGAAATAATCACCTTAATTCCAATTTTATCATTCTCTGAAACAGCTAAGCCGTTTAGCTCTGCAAGTTCACTTTTAGGTGTAAGTGCTATTGCTGTGGCAACTTCTTCTTCAACTTTATTGTTAACCGATTCTCTGTCGAAATTTTTATCTCCTCTTTCAACAACACGACTCTCCGCATCAAACGATCAAAAGGTTTTACCCTCAGCTTCATATTCTATTTCAGCCTCTCTAATTTTTGGTTCTATTTCAACCGCCTTCTCCATAGAACCGGAAGCAAGCAGTGTGAACTTAAAAAGCAGTACTACTAAAAAAAATACTAAATTAATAGTTGGTTTAACATTGGGAATCTCGTTTTTTTTGGTTCTTTTGGTAATGGTAATATGTTTTTTTTTTAGAAAACAGCGTTTTATTTCTATTGATAAAAAGCCTTGGAATAATCATTCGATGCTGATGGATTTGGAAAATAAAAAAGATCATCTCATTGTAAAACGATTCAAGCTCAACAAAATACGAACACCAATAAAAGCTTACAACAATTGGGATTCAAGAGAAGAAAGTGTTTACTGGAAAGTTCCCACTATACCATCTTCTAAGAACTCCACACTTCAAAATAGCCTAACATCTAAAGGAACAGGATCTTTGTCAAGAGACACTCATAGAGGGCTAGTTTTGAAGGAGTTGGAGAATAAAGAGGGCGTTGATGTGGAAACATTTCTTTATACTGATCAATGTAATATAAAATCAATAAATACTGATATTTCATTAAGAATGTCGGCCTCTGCGTTAAGTGCTCCACATTCACAAAAGAAAAGAACGTTTCCAAAACCACTAGAACTTGTTAAAAATGAAAAAATACCTCAAAGTAAATGGACTTACTTATCACCATTTTCAAAATGGTTTCTTCGAAGCTCAACATATTTTCAAGACTCAGAGCCAACAAGCTCTGTTGAGAAGACTTTAAGTGTAGATTTGAAAACCTTGAAATTGCTGTGTGAAAAAAGAAATCAAAATAAGCAAACAAAAATCCTGCATAACCCTAAACTCAAAAGTAGACACCATTTAATAGATATTAATACGGAATCAAATATTAAAATGTTTCAAAAACCACTTCCAGACTTACCAAATGGCATATGGAAAAAATCCCAAGTATCATCTTTCGACTCAACAGTCAGCACGGGAATAAAAGATTCTCTATATATGGTCATTAAGGACTACGAACCTCAGTTGTTAGATGAAATTGAAATACACATTAGTCAGTTTGTAAAGCTTTTAGCAGTACACTCAGAGGAATGGGTTCTTGTAACAAACAACATAAAAGAAATGAAATATATGAATGACAGTGGATGTAATGGACTGGTTCCTATGATTTGTCTCAAAAAACTACAGTAATATAATGCATTTATATATATATATATACTGACTAAGTTTGCGGATTAAATATTAAAAGCTATAAATTTTAGCACAGGATGTAAAATCATTTGAACTTTTTCAAATACATCAAAACTTTACTTATAAAGTGCTGACTACTTCAATAATGTTGTCATTGTAAGTCTTTTCACCGGCATCAGATTGCTTGGTACCAAAGACTAATTGAGCTTGAATGGTGTAGTTTTCACCTATCTTGTCTCCCAAGAATCCCTTCAAGAAGTTGTAGTGCTGCAAATGAGCACCAAATCCTGGCAACTGAGATAAAGCAGTCCAAGTGGATATTTGAACAGCTCCGTTGGAGGTTACAGCAAAGTCTGGGAAAGCGGCTGCCCATGCTGGGAACCCTTCTTGTAAAGATTTGGTGACCGCATCATCAGTCAAAAAGATGATCGTACCATAAGCTTCATCAGCTGCTGACTGTGGTCTTTTCTTACCGTCTTCAGTTGGAATGGCAGCAACAACTTGGTCCCAAACTTTTTTGTGGGCATCACCTGTTAGAATTATAACCTTATTTGGTTGGGAGTTGAAAGCAGATGGAGTATCCTTCAAAACAGCTTGAGTGATGTCTTTGATATCTTGTATAGTAACGCCTGCTGGTAGTTCGGGCTTTAGGGAGTAGATGGTTCTTCTGGTTTTAATAGCATCTAACAAAACGGCAACCTCTTGAGAGTCAGCGGAAAGCGGACTAGATTTGGTCTTTTCCACAGCAACTACAGCTGGAGCACTAGCAGTTTTGCTAGCTGGCACTGCTGCTTTTTTGACTGGTGCTGCAGTTTTTTTGGCTGGGGCAGCGACTGGTGATGGAGAGTTGAAAGCTTTTTTAATTTTAGAGAATAAACCCATTTTTATTTATTGATTTGTATGATGGTTTTTATGTTCTTTTTCTTTTTCCTAAAATATCTTTTAATAAATTAATTTTATGATCTTAGTTATTCTAATAAGTTATTCTTTTTATATCAAGATGTTTTTCTCATCGGAGCTATTCCTATAATGTATTATTTCTATTTTTCGTGGTCTCAAGCAATTTGCATAAATCTTAGTAATACAAAAAAATTACATAAAAGTTACTAATTGTACTATTTAGCAAACATTCTGTTTTGTATTTCAGCCACGCGTTCTATTAATATTTAGCATATGCCGAAAAAGCAAAATAGGGATCTCAAAAAGAAGGTAATGGTGTTATTTCGCGTAGATTAATCAGCCAGTAGGCCAATATAATTATGCGTGTGAATACCTCCACTGATTAAGCTACTAAGTCCTTACTATCAGCAGAACTGTGTATTTTTACTTTCATTTTAGCACTACAAACGAAGTAATTTTTTGGGCTAAGAGAAAAACAGAGAACACAGATAATATTCTTTTATTGTTTTCCCAGGTCGTGGCGTTAATAACAATAACCCATTTTCGTTACTATAAAAGATTATGACATTCAGATTTAAATTAACATCCTTGAAGGGGAACTAATTTTTGAAGTTCTTCTTATAATACTATATATATATAATTATATGTGTGTATTGAGAAAAGAGAGCAGGCAAGCTAGGATAGCGAAACATTTTTTTAATTTAAAAAAAACTAATTCTTTGTATCACAATTATAAAGTGCTGATGATTTCAATTTCGTTATCGTTGTATGTCTTTTCACCGGCATCAGCGGCCTTGGTACCAAAGACTAATTGAGCTTGAACGGTGTAGTTTTCACCTATCTTGTCTCCCAAGAATCCCTTCAAGAAGTTGTAGTGCTGCAAATGAGCACCAAATCCTGGCAACTGAGATAAAGCAGTCCAAGTGGATATTTGAACAGCTCCGTTGGAGGTTACAGCAAAGTCTGGGAAAGCGGCTGCCCATGCTGGGAACCCTTCTTGTAAAGATTTGGTGACCGCATCATCAGTCAAAAAGATGATCGTACCATAAGCTTCATCAGCTGCTGACTGTGGTCTTTTCTTACCGTCTTCAGTTGGAATGGCAGCAACAACTTGGTCCCAAACTTTTTTGTGGGCATCACCTGTTAGAATGATAACCTTATTTGGTTGGGAGTTGAAAGCAGATGGAGTGTCCTTTAAGATGGCTTGAGTAACATCCTTAATATGATCTAAAGTTAATTCAGATGGTAGTTCTGGCTTTAGAGCGTAAATGGTTCTTCTTTGTTTGATAGCTTTTAGAATGGTTTGGACGGTAGACATGGTTATATTTGTATTGTTGATATTGGTTTATTATTATTATGCTTTAATTATAAAAAGAAGAAAAGTATTTGAAATATTTTACTGCTCAGTTGCTCTTTTATAGTCCTAACTTTTGGATAAATAGCAATTTTCTTATTCACGCGTAGAAATATTACTATAAGCTTAGTAATATTAGTTTACTAAATTGTTTATCTTCCGGTTTTTTTGTTTAGTGAAGAATCTCAAAGAAATTACGTGAATCAAAAAATAGCTTAGTAATTTTTATGTAAGGAAACTCAACAGGTTTCGCATCGTTTGAAAAATTCACATATTGGCCTTACTGAGGTTAGGCTGAGCAGCGAAAATAGACAAGATTGTACAATCCCCGATGAGCAAGATAGCAAAAGACACGTGCCGGAATTTAACAACCCCGAATAGTAATCAATGAACCAAAAGAAAGTGGCTTGAATTGGTTATGTGTGGTTCACATTTGGGCTGAATAAGTCGTTTATGTATTGCTGATGAAACTGCAAGAAGGTTTTTAGAAATTTATTAAAAGTTGTCTTTTTGATTTGGTAAGAAAGCCAATAAGAATCCTATTTGATTCACAATGCTTAAACTTGCTTTGAGCTTTCTATATGAAGAAACGATATTGCAACGCTCTTTTTGAGTTCTTTTATTTACTGAATGGATTCGATTACTTTGAGATATGAAATTGTAAAAGCTGGGTGAGCTTCAAAATGAAAGAAATACTTTGATTTTGAAAAACGGGCTGCCACCAAAATAACACCCAGCTCAATACGTTTGTATGAAGACTAACGTTTTGCAAATGCTTTAGAAAGTCATTCACAACTTAAATACTAAAAAAAGTCAACTCAAATATTAAATCGTCTTGAGGTGTATGCGTTTTACAATAAAAGCCATTCATTGAAAATAGCAAGCCTAGCTGTTATACCATTCTATTTAGACCAAAAAAACCAGCTGCAGCTCGAATTATCTATAAAACAAAAGATATATCGTAAGCAACCTTCTCTTGTGAGCATACGTAGCGGATAAATAACAGCCTTTTCAGTCTTAAAAAATTATAACATTTTTTTCAGATCTATCTAACCCGCATAAAGAGAAGGCCACTGTTCAAAAATAGCTATTAGCCGCTTTTATTGTTAAATGCTTTTGTTCACGTTATATCAGTTTTCTCAGCCTGTTGAAAACAGCTTTCCTGTATATATTGGGCGTCCGTTTCTTCCCGGCATTCCGGAGAAAAATGTCACCATTAAAAAAATCATAGTGCGGTAACAAGAACGTATTTTAGAAATGCAGACAATTGTCTTGATTTTTATTTTTTTTCCAACTTCCGGCATTTTATATTCTATGCTGTTTCAATAATGCATATCCCTACACCCTTAAAAACTCACTAAGAACTACCTTAGGGAAATTGTTAAAAATTTTCAAACAATACACGAGGACATATTTAAATGTAAAAAAGGGTCCAAGGCGAAGACTAACTCATAAAAAAAATGAATGTCATTCATACTTTGACCTTCCGTGGAATAGATTTTTTGAAAATCTTGGTGTTAACAGCAAGAAGTGACCGCATAATGTCCCTGAAGTGCAAGAGTTTGCAGAGCCTCGCCTAGATCTCATGTTATCAGAAACTTTTGACCAAAGGCTAACAGACTTATAGAACTATTTCCCGGAAGTTTTTGGCACCCTCCCAATTAACATTCTAATATTTCGCTAATAAAAAACAAGTATATATATAAAAGGATGATTTTGTCTTTATGAATTTTATGAGTTTTAATATCATTGAATCACTAAAAAACATATGTCTATAAACACACCATATTGTTTAATAGAGTCCAGTCATTATAAATAGTGTAATAGACAATTTCATAACATGAGCTCTGAAAAATCCATTATGAAAGGCAAATCGCCAAATTTTTCTTCAGATGAAGATATTATACAAGTTGAAACTTCCAGCAGCAACAGTAAATCCTATGATTTACCTGAATCTGGTGGAAAGGTTTCATTCTTCCAAGCAGTAAAAGATTCTTTCAAGCCTGCTGAGGACACTAACACTGTCAAGCCTACCTTTTCGCAACTTGAAACCTCCTTGTCAGGAGAATTGGTAGCTAATATTAAAAATAAAAATCAGCTAAAGAGAAATATAAAGTCCAGACATTTGTTTTTGGTTTCCATAGGAACAGGTGTCGGTACTGGTATGCTGGTTTCAACTGGTTCCGCGTTAAGACAATCTGGTCCAGCAAACCTGCTTATTGCCTTTGCTATTGTATCTTCTTTTATTTATACTACTTACAACTCCATTTCGGAATTGGCTGTTGTTTATAGAGATTTATCCGGATCTTACAACGATATGTTTAAATTTATGATTGATCCTGCTTTCGGTTTTGCCACTAACATTTGTTATGCTTTAAATTGGCTTTGTGTTTTACCTTTAGAATTGGTTACCTCTTCCTTATTAATTAGATATTGGACAACTAAAGTGAATTCGGACATTTTTGTTGCTATCTTTTATTCTTTATTACTTTTAGTTAACCTTATCGGTGGTCAAGGTTTTGCTGAATTCGAGTTTGTAGTTTCTTCTATCAAATTAACCGCAGTCATTTCTTTTTTGATTTATGGTTTAGTTAAAGACTTAGGTGGTACTCCAAACCAAGGTTATATTGGAGGTAAGTATTGGAGAGAGCCAGGTGCTTTTAGAGGTGAAAATGGAATTAACAGATTTAAAGGATTGTGTGTTTGTTTTGTTTTTGCTGGTTTTTCATATGGTGGTTTTGAATCTGCCGTTTTATTGTCATCTGTTGTAGAAAACCCAGTTGCTGCTTTGAAAAAAGCAAGAAAAATGCTTATTTACAGAATTTTAACCATTTACATAGGATTAGTTTTGTTCATTGGTTTGTTGGTACCTTATACTTCTAATAGGTTGTTGGGTGGAGGTGGCTCAGAATCTGATGCTTCACCATTAATTATTGCCGCTTCTAATGTTAGAGTATACCCACATATTTTAAATGCTGTTATTATCTTATCTGTTTTATCAGTTGCCAATAACTCTCTGTACACAGGTTCCAGAGTCCTACATTCTATTTTCTCACAATTCTATCCTCACCCTAAATTAACTTATATTGACAGAAGAGGAAGACCACTAGCATGTTTACTTATTGCTGCTATCTTTGGTTTATTGTGTTTCTTAGCCGAAACATCTTTCAGAGTCACTTTCTTCAATTGGCTATTGTCCATTTCTGGTTTATCATTATTATTTACTTACTGTGGTATGAACATCGCTCATATCAGATTCAGAAAAGCTATGAAAGTTCAAGGAAGATCTCTGAACGAGTTGGCATTTATTTCACAAACTGGTGTTTGGGGTTCCTATTGGGGTATTGGTATTATTTGTTTAATTTTCATTGCTCAATTCTGGGTTGCTTTAATTCCAGTCGGTAGTGCTAAGCCTGATGCTAACAACTTTTTTCAGAATTACTTATGTGCAGTAGTTTGGATAATATGTTATCTTGGTTACAAAATAATTAAGAAAGATTGGAAAGTGATAATTCCTGCTGAGGAAATTGATATTGTATCGGATAGAATAATATACGATCATCAAGCTATTCAAGAAGAAGAACAAGAAATGAAGTTGTCCTTGAAAAATTCAAATATTTTCAAAAAGGTTTTGCGTTTTTGGTGTTAAGCAAAAGGTTCTTATTACATAACTATCAAACAATACATCAACTGCGTTCTGCTTAATAGAAGGTACAGTTTTAATTATAAGTTTTCCGGAAAAGTCTAGAATTATGACTATGTATGTTTTGAAATATTATATAGCTGAAAAAATAAACGATAGGCATCTGCATTTTATAAAAAATACACGATTGAAGTTTCTTTCAACTATTTATTTAATAAACTTATCCTTCTCTGCTGTACAGCAGGGAAACAAAGAACGATTTAGGTTAATAAAATCTGACCCCTTTGAAAAGTTAGAAAAAAATTGTCTTTAATTAGTAACAGTTTTAATTGAATTTTAATATAAAATAATTACTCTTCTCAGTCTTTCTGTTACTCCTTTTGGGAAAATATAACGTATCTTCATGTTTTACTCTTCTATTGTGCGTTAAACAGCGATATCGCTTGTTTTAGGAATTTTTCAAAGAGCGGTCTCGTTGAAGCTAAAAACAAGTTCTTTTCTCATATATTTTCAGAAATATATAAAAGACAACAAAACTCTGCTATGAATTGAACAAAATATCAATAATAATTTTGAAAAACTACAAATTAATACCCCAGTCTTTTAGTAAAGGTATTAGTACATTTCAAACTTAGCCTACTTTTAAGACTCTTTTTTCCCAAGCAAATGAAACTAGCATTATGAGTGGAGAAATACTCCCATAAGGTCCAAAGGAGAAGAGGGATGTATATGGCTCACAAACCTAAGATAACTTGATGTTCAAAAAACTATAACAGCAATAGGGTGTATTTGCAGACACAGACATCAAGCGACGATCTTTGCTCTACTAATGACTTCCATTAGCTACTCTGCAAAACAAAAATTGTTGAACAGCCGCAAGTTTATTCCCTGATTCCTTTTTTTCAGTTTGGAAGAATCGCCTTTGTCTAATAAAGAAAATATTTGAACATCTCCTTCTTTCTTAGAGTATGCGCACATCCCAAAAAATAGGCATTCTGCAGAGAAAATAAGGATATAGGAACTATTAAATTGCTAATTACGGCTTCTGATATATTTAATAAGATCAACAAAAGTGTTATCTTGAATTTGGCTCTGAAATCAATTATGGTTTTTGTTGGCAACAACAACAATTTATACCATATAACTGTTTAGCTAGTTGTGTGTGAGTCAGAAGTTTTTATTAAATAATTTAGGGAGTAGATTTTTCCGTTTTTCATTGTGACTTTAACAAATAACTAGCTAAAAATGAGGTTTATAAAGAGAGAACATTAAAATAGAGAAGTTATTTTATTCACAAATCTTCTTTTTTTTTCGTTTCATTGAAAATCTGCTTTTCTTATAAGTACAACTATTAAAAATACTGAACAACCAACAGCAACAAATTCACAACTGTAATTCATTTTTTTTGATGTCTTCAGTCAAAGACACTAAAATAGAATCTTTCACAAGTGAAGAGGACCTTATTCATGTTGATACAAAACCAGACTCTTACGAACTTCCATCTTCACCACATCCAAATTCCTTTTGTAAAGCCTTTGTAGATTCTTTCAAAAGAAAAGAAGAAGGTAATGATCTAAAACCAAGATTTTCACAGCTGGAAACTTCCCTGTCAGGAGAAATTGGCGCCAACATAAAAAACAAAAATCAACTGAAAAGAAACATTAAACCGAGACACTTGTTTTTAATATCCATTGGTACTGGTGTTGGTACTGGTATGCTTGTTTCAACTGGATCTGCTCTAAGACAAGCAGGGCCTGCCAACTTAATTATTGCTTATGTCATTGTTTCATCATTTGTTTATACCACGTACAACTCTATTTCTGAATTAGCTGTGATATACAAGGATTTATCGGGTTCTTACAACGATATGTTTAAGTTTCTGATTGATCCGGCTTTTGGTTTTGCAACTAACATTTGCTACTCCTTAAATTGGCTTTGTGTAATGCCGTTGGAACTGGTCACATCTACACTTTTGATTAGATACTGGACTACTAAAGTTAATCCAGACGTGTTTTCTGGTTGTTTCTATGCCTTTTTATTTGGTGTCAATTTAATTGGTGGTCAAGGTTATGCAGAATTTGAATTCATAGTTTCTTCTATTAAATTAGTTGCAGTTATTTCTTTTTTAATTTACGGTCTGATTTTGGATGTTGGTGGTGTTAAAGGGCAACCTTATATTGGAGGTAAAAATTGGAAGGATCCAGGTGCCTTTAGAGGTGATTCTGGTATTGAAAGATTTAAAGGTTTGTGTGCATGCTTTGTTTTTGCTACTTTTTCTTATGCTTCTTTTGAATGTTCTGTTTTGTTATCATCAGTTGTGGAAAATCCAGTAGCTGCTTTAAAGAAGTCTAGAAAAATGCTGTTGTACAGAATTTTTGTAATTTATATGGGTATTATAATTTTTATTGGATTATTAGTACCATATACCTCCCCAAAACTACTGGGTGGTGGCGGATCTGAATCGGAAGCTTCACCATTAATCATTGCTGCATCCAAAGTCAACGTTTACCCTCACATTTTAAACGCAGTGATTATTCTAGCGGTGCTGTCTGTCTCAAACAATGCATTATACACAGCTTCTAGAGTTTTGCACTCTTTGTTCTCTCAGTTTGCCCCAAATCCAACGTTAACATATGTTGATAGAAGAGGAAGACCTCTGATTTGTTTAGGTATTGTTGCCATTTTTGGACTGTTGTGTCTTTTTGCAACTGCTGATTTTAGAGTAACTTTCTTCAACTGGCTGTTAGCTATTTCTGGTCTATCCTCTTTATTCACTTATGGTGGAATGAACATCGCTCATATCAGATTTAGAAAAGCTATGAAAGTTCAAGGAAGATCTCTGAACGAGTTGGCATTTATTTCACAAACTGGTGTTTGGGGTTCATACTGGGGAGTTTTCATCATTACTTTAATATTTATTGCCCAGTTCTGGGTTGCTCTGACTCCTGTTGGCTCCCATACTCCAGATGCCAACAGTTTCTTTCAAAACTATTTGTGTGCTGTAGTTTGGATAATATGTTACTTTGGCTATAAGCTGTATACCAAGCAATGGAGAATGTTAATTCCTGTTGAAGATATAGACTTAGACTCTGATAGAATCATATATGATCATAAGGCCCTTGCAGAGGAGGCCAAAGAAAAGCAATTGAGACTAAAAAACTCAAATTTTTTAAAGAGATTGTTAGACTTCTGGTGTTAGCAGAAGAAAAAAAAAGAAATTATGCAGTTTTGATTTATATATTTATAAAAGAATGCGAAAGCGTTTCTCATTTACTTGCTTTATAGTGCTTAACAATGGCCATTGATCATGCATAGGCATTAATCAAAATGTGTCACGTGATTGTTTGTTGCTGCTTTTCGTCAGGTTTCCCGCTTTAACTCCGAATCCTCCTAACAATATGTACTTGCTTTTTTCCTACTGCATAATAAACCATAATAAGAGATTTTTCAAATAAGTCGACGAAGAAACACATATTATCAAAGCAGAGGTGTTAAACAAACCAAGAAACTTTATTAAACTAGATATTTTATTTACAAAGCAATGTCAGATAACGAGCAAAAACCAGATGTTAAGCCAGACACTGTTGATACTGATCACGTATCCATCAAAGTAACAGATGGTGATTCCGATATTCATTTCAAGATTAAAAGGGGAGCCACTTTAAAGAAGCTAATGGATGCTTGGGCTAAGAGACAAGGTAAAGACGTCAGAGCTTTGACTTTTACTTTTGAAGGTGTTACTTTAAATGCTGATCATACTCCTGAAGATTTAGCCATGGAAGATAATGACACTATTGAAGTATTCAGAGCCCAAACAGGTGGTTGTTAAGATTTTCGATTACTCGATTTGAATGTATTTTTTTTTGTTTTTTACTTGCTATATAATGTGCGTCTACGATTTATATTTAACTGATTTATTTATAAACTAAACCCAAAATATTTCATTATGGTCCTTCTTACTATATAATTTTAAATGTGCTTCGATGTTTGATCAAAACAGCTGTGCTAAAAGCTCTATATACACAGCAATTTGAAAGTTATCAAAAATAATCTTATCAAATGGTTTATCATTTTGTTCTTCATTTCCATCGGTTTTGGATTGAGAGCTAGTTCCGTTGACTAATAAAAGCTCCCTCTTAAAGTAATGCTGTCGATAAATGTTGAGATTGTTGGGTATTGCGCAAAGCCAAATACGGGTTTTATAAAATTTAAACAGCTCCTTAATCAAATCTCTAAAGTCGTTTCTCTTTTCACACAAATAATAAAAAGTCAGCTTCTTTTTGTCAAATTGATATTCTGAATTAAGTATCTTAATATCTAACTGTGTTTGAATGCTGTTTGAACTTAACTTGTTCAAGTTGTTCAACTTCATGGTTGCAAATCTCAAAGCTTTTAATTCTTCTTGAAACTTCCCGTATAAATTATTCGTAACATCTATGGTGGTGGCAAATTTGACAACTTGTTTGGAAGGAATGATTAGCTGAGTTAATTCAGTCAAATCATACAGTTTTGGGTTAATTGGATCCAGTAGCGGTTCTGAACCCATTACGTGTTTGGCCTGTGCTAAAATCGCTGATATGAACACTGTATTTTTATAATGATTGTTTTTGTCAGTGATCAGAGAATCAAAATGAATTTTCTTTTTCAAAAAGTTAATTAAAACAGCCAAGGGGAAAGATAAACTTGGTTCAACTACCATAGCAAGATCAATACCTCTATCACCATCGATTATAATAAGATTTTTGGGCTTCAAATGGTTGGATTGAGAGAACTGCTTGTTGACTGATAGAAGTTCCAATTTTCCGTTTTTCAAAGCTACAAGTGCTAACTGTTTTCCTTGTGTTGTAACAAAGGGTTTATCCTCTGTTAGATGATCAACTTGTGAGAATTGTTCGTTACAGTTAATCAAATACTTTACAAATTTGTTGATCTTTGAATTGAAATTAACATTGTCTATAAACTCTTTCTTTAATTTTTCTTTCAGCTCATTAAAAAATTGGAAAACCAAGTCTTGAGAAAAGTAATTGCTACCAATCAAATCATATAGATCTTGTAAATCATCACTAACTTCTTGTTTATTCAAGGCCTCATTAAATACTAAGCCACTACCTTTTACTGACGCAAGCAACGCATCCTGATCAACAGGTGGTTTCACTGGAATATGTGGGATTAGATTGGTGGTATTTGAAGACGATGTTGAGGAGCTAGATGTCGACTTTGATAGAGATCCTGATTTTGAGTTTTGCTGGAATGTCGGATTGTTGTTGGAATTCGTGTTATTAGTATTCAAGCATGTTGTTGGACTTTGTGGTTTCTGGTGGTTGTTCTTATTGGCGCCAATGCTGTGACTTCTTGTGTTAGTAGTTGGTTCAGTAATCAAACTTCCTACGTTTGTAGTAAAGGCTCTGTTGCTGTTATTGCTTGATGTTGAAGTTCTCCGTGATTGAAAAGTCGCCGGTTGAGGAATTGCTGTAGGAATATCAGCTGTTTCATTGAAGGTCTTATCAGGAGAGTTGGCCCTATTTGTTGTTTGAGACATGAACATGTCGCTTCCATTATTATTATAACAAAAATCAGGCACAAAGCCTGAGGAATTTCTCAGACCATTTGACAACTGTTGATTATATCCACTACCGCTGGAATAATTACTACCAAAAGAAGATCTGCCATAAGTGGTGTTGCTTAGCTGCTGAGAATCATTGAATCCATTTGAAATAGAGGGTATTGTTTCCGCCTGATTGAACGGAGAAGCAATTGTATTACCATAATTTCCACCAGAAGAAGCTGCTGACTGCTGACCAAACGATAATCTGTATTGGTTGGGTTGGAACTGTTGCTGAGAGTTGTTGGGAGAAGCATAATTGTAGTTGTAGCCTGTTTCAAAACCATCCACATTATCAGTGTTTCCACTGCTAAAGCTAACTGATCCATTGGATGCTCGTCCAGATAAATAATTAGACATTAAATTTCCTTGGGTATTGTTTTTATTGAACAAGTTTTTGTTAAAATTGGAGTTTGCACCTGATTGCTCCAGTCCTGTGTTTCCAAAGTCCTCTTCATCCACAATCGCCGTTCCACTTAAGTGGGATGAAAGATAGTAGCTTGCAACTGGGTTGTACGTCATATTTTGAGACGATCTAGCACTGTTGTTCTTAAAAAACATTTGATTGTTGTTATTCGTCTCATTTACCGATCCAGATCTATAAAATTGGCTAATGTGGTTTGGTTGCTGATCAAATCCTTGGGTTGATTGTTGGTTACCATTGCTGTCATGTCTTGAAAATTTTCTATTGTTTTCCAGCATATCTGCTGAGCTCATGTTTGCTAATCTACTGTTGAAATCAGAATGATTAGAAACGGATCTCGTAAGGTTATTGTAGTCAAGCTCTGCAGAAGATCTGTGTGACATGGAATTTGATGATGGAGTGAATGCATATGAGCCTTGAGCATTGGTCCCGCTGTGCTGAGGCTGTGAAAATGACCCTCCGTTATTCCCAGGCATTGTCATCATGTTCTGATATGGGGTATGTGGAGAGTATGCTTCCCGATGGAAGGTCTGCTGCTGAGGAGAAAGAAGATCATTTAAATTTTGTGTCAGTAGGGTAGGGTTTTGCTGCTGAGGATTGCTACTTGTTCCAAATCCTCCTTGCCCCGTTCCACAGTTTGGGAATCTTTTTTGGGAATGATTGTCGTTCTTGTGGTCGGCTAGATGATGATTATCGCTGTTGTTTATCTTGCTGCCACTTTTGCCGTTATCTAAGATTGTGTTTGAGGCGACAACTGCCACAGGGGAAGCTGTCGTGTTTTGCTGGTTATTTGACATTTTTTAGGGGTAATGTTTGGATTGGGATTTGTAGTTGTTTTTCTATCTCTTTCAAGCAAAGGAATTCTTTAAATATTCAAGTTTTTATAATGCCCAAATATCTGTACTTTCGTTGCTTTAATAAAAAAAATCGACAACAAGTTCTGTGAGTATTTTTTTCCCTTTTCATAATCTCTCACTTGTAACCGGAAAGACAGTTGTAATATTGTGCTGAATTCGTAATAATTAGAATCTCGTGCTATCTCTGGATGAGGCTGTTCCATAAAGAAGGGAGAGGTTAGAGAATTAAATCCGAGAAAATAGCCGAAACGACGGAGTTGCTGTTTTGGGAATAAAACGCTTAAACGGGAAACATAATAACAGAAAGACCCTTAGGAGTAGACCAAACAAGCTTGAAAGGAAGGAAAATAAACAATCATATATAAGGAGGGAAAAAGCTTGTTTTGAATTTTTTTTATATCTAGCATTTGAAATTCTATCTCTTTTTTATGATATATATTTATCTACAAATATTCCTTCTTCTCCAACCATCTTTCAACTTCAGACACAAATCTTTGGAAAGTTTTCTTACTACCAGACATTTTGTTGATAGTGATAGTGTTTGAGGGGCCCGCGTTGATCTGGAAGGTTGTTGATCTGAGGGACAAAATGTTTTCATTTGATATTCCACCTTTAATCAAGTGGTTTTTTGTCATGAAGACGTGTTTCAAACCGACTTTTGATTTTTCCCATTGCTGGAGTTGTTCAAATAACTCCAGCAACAGCTCAGATGTGTCCTTGTTTTTGACTGCGACCTTGGCAAAATTTTCACTGTGATGAACGTTAGAGGAGGAAGTTTTGAAAGACTCGTTGAGGTCTGGGGTAGAAGGAGTGAAAATTCTGAAAATACCCGACTTCTTTCTTTGTATGGCAGGCTCGGCAGCTTTAGATGGGGTTTCATGTTTGTTCTTTTTGACTACAATTTCAGGTTGAGAATCTGAAGGTTCCTTTTTGTCAGCTTGCTTTGTCTCCAGATTATGAGTAGCCTTGTTTTTCTCTTCCAATTTTTTCTCTAGCATCAAAGAATTTCTAGCTGACTTGGCCGCATCCAAAGGAGGCAAATCAGGCAAGTTCAACTCAGTTTTACCTGCTTCAGACAAAGTTCTATTGTTGACGCCTTTTTGTTTTTCTTTCTCCTCTTCTTCTTCGTCCTCTTCATTGTCGCTTCCTTTGAATCTGTCAGCAAAGTTCAATCTCATTTGAGAGCTTCTGGATTTAACGACTTCGCCGTTGGCTTCTTCCAAAACTTCTACTTCGCCTCCTTCCTCGAAATTTTTGTCTTCAAACAAAAACTTTTCATTATCATCAACAGCTGTGGTTGCAGTTCCTAGTTGCTTGTTTCCATTTTGCTTTAGATGCTGAGCTAAGTTGGTAGACGAATAAGAAGACAAAATACTCAATCTCTTGTTTTCACCATTACTCTTGGCAACTTCTGGGACAACAACGTCTCTCAGTTTATTGGCCCCTTCTTCAAGATCATGTACAACAACTGTATTTTCGGAGCCTGAGGTCTTTGGAGCTCCGTTTTCAAGCGTTTGATCCTCAAAATCAGCATCATTGTTGGTATGAGCAGTTTCGTTGTCTAGCAACAGCAGTGGTTTGCCTGATAATCTCTTGGATTTTCTAGTTCCACGTTGTTTTCTTTTACTGTTAGGACTATTCTTGCTACCTCCGTACTGGGATTGAATGGCTAGTAAGGATCTTCTCTTGGCAGCTTTATTAGATGATGATCCAGAACTAGTAGCCAACTTCATAGCTAAATCAAATTGAGAACCCAAAAATTTGCTTCTTCTCAAACTTTCCACCATTCTTCTCTCTACTTCAACTTCGTCAACAACAGTGTCTTCTTCTTCATCAGACTCATATTCGTCACTAGTGTGTTTTTCTCCTTCTTCCTGAACAGAAGAGATTGTCTGTCCTAGTGAATCATATCCATATATACCTGGATCTAATTTAGAAATAGGTCTTGTCGATAACGAAAATGCTCTTTTTTGAGCAGTAACTGGAGATTCATTAGAAAAGGCTTTAGCTGGCTCACTAACAGATCTTATGTTATTGCTAGCAGCGTTGTCTTCAATATCGTCAATGTTAGATTTCCCAGAATCCACAATGTTTCCATTTTCAGAAGAGCCTCCATGAGCAACATCTTTTGCTTCATCATCGGCAGCAGCAGATGTCTCCAAAGCATCATTATCTTTTTCAACAGATTCTGTTTCATAATCATCTAAAGTAAAATCTGAAGCTATTTCATCTTCATCGCCAGTTCCAAACTCAATAGAGTTCACTTCCTTCTGGGTTTCAGAATCTAGTTCTTCTTTCATTTGGTTTATTTTAGAATCAAGCATGCTTAATTTACGCGTTAAAAGATGTCTCTTTTTCAAATACTGAATCACCTTCATCTTCTTTTCTTCTTTAAATTTCAGCTTTTCTTCTTCAGTTTGCAAAGCCAACATTCTTTGCTTTTCTTCCAGCAACAACTGTCTTTCTTTCACAATATCAGATTGTTGTCTAGCCCATTCTTCCTCCCTAGCCAATCTTTCTTTTTCCAAAACTAGCTTCCTTTGTTCCTCATGTTTTTCGTATTCAAACACCTCATCAATCAGGGTAGCAAATGTTTGAGATGTTCTTCTTGTTTCTTGTTCAATGTATCCCCAGTCATTTTCTTGCAATTCACTCAATTTGGCATAAGTAGCAATCAATTTTGTAGTTATAGAACCATGTTTAGCAGATCTTGAACTTTTCTGCTGTTGTTGGACTGGAGAGACAGATTCCTGGATTGAAATCATCGAGTTTCTCGAAATGTTTCTGCTTAACCTTTTGCTGATAGATTTTGAAATTCTCTTGTTTACAACTGGTTGTTGTTGCGAAGGAATTGTTTGTTCAGTTTGAGAAGTGTTTTGTTCTTGCAAAGGTGGTGGTGGTGGATTTCTTGATGGAGATAATCCATCGTTCACGACTACCTGGTCATTATGATAAGCTGAGCTCAATGTACCGTTTCTTTTCAATGGAGTCGACCCCAAACTACCACTGTTTTGACTCGAAGTAGCAATGTCTGAAGAAACGTTTGATGGTGAAGATGAATGGCCCGATTTGTTGCCTAAATACTGAGAAGTTGGTCTACTCAAATTGGTATTTTGTTTTCTTGTATTATTGTTATTGTTATTGTTAGAAGTTACACTGATTGTTGACAATCTTTTGGAAGTAGATTTTGGCATTCCAGATGAGGAATACCTCTTTTGCTTCTGTGGGGAAGATCTCTTTTCATTGGTAATGCCATTTGTAGTAGATTCTTCCAACATCTTGTGTTGTTGTTGAATACCAACTTTGAAGTTGTATAATAAACCATAAAAGGTCTTCTCCAAATTAGCACCCGGTTCTTTTAAAGATTTTATAATTTCCCTTCTATCTTTACCATTCCATAAAACAACTAAATTGTTTAAAATAGATTGGTCAATAGTAGCGTTGTTGTCTAATGGATTCAAATAAGTATCTTCTCTTGGCAAATTTCTAATAGACATGGAATCCTTAATACTTGGATACTTCTTTAAAAGAGGATGTCTTAAAATGTCTCTCGTACCAATTCTTCTCTTTGGGTCAACAGTCAAAATCTGTTGTAACAGATCTTGAGCTTCCGCAGATATATTTTGTGGCATGTAAAATTTACCGGTTTGTACTTTTAATAAAATCTTTCTTATATCACCATTCTCTTCATCAAATGGAAGAACTCCCGTTAAAAGAGCATAAAGAATAACACCACAGGACCAAACATCTGATTCAAATCCTTGATATGGCATACCAGATACAATCTCCGGTGAAGCGTAATGAGGAGACCCACATGAAGTCTCCAACAACTTGTCTTTCGTCTCTAAAGCTGCCATTCCAAAATCAGCTATTTTAATATTAGAGTTGTGGTCTAAAAGCAAATTTTCAGGCTTTAAATCTCTGTGTGCAATACCTAAGGCATGGCAATAAGAGATACCTATGATAATTTGTCTAAAAAATCTTACAGCCTCACGTTCCGACAAAGGACCCTTTTCTACCAATAGTTTAAAAAGTTCTCCCTTTTCAACATATTCAAGTACCATAAACAAATCGGTTTCTGTTTCCCATACATCAAACAGTCTCAATACATTGGGATGGTTCAACAATTTCATGATGATTATTTCTCTTTCAATACCATATGGCAAAAAATCTTTGTCTTCATTTCCACCTGCAACAGTTGATGTTGTGCTTTGCAATGTAGTAAAAAGAGACTTTGAAACGATTTTCACAGCTGCTTGCTGGCC
The DNA here is from genome assembly GCA_019649515.1 of Hanseniaspora mollemarum. Lineage (NCBI taxonomy): Eukaryota > Fungi > Ascomycota > Saccharomycetes > Saccharomycodales > Saccharomycodaceae > Hanseniaspora > Hanseniaspora mollemarum. Next base: position 26,440 of record JABFEO010000017.1, on the reverse strand, counting down.
TGTTCTCTCATGGATGGCCAGTCTTACTTTTCCCGAGGAGCCAAACCCTATGGTTTCACCCATCTTCCAAGGACCAATCTTGGACGTATCTGTCGCCTCTCTACTGTGGTGTTGTTCAGTTTGCTCAAATTGGGACATCTTGGGGAATATTATCGATTTTAAAAGCAGAGATACTAATTGTTATTGATATTTGGTTTTCCTTTTCTCTTTAGTATTTTGATTAAAGCAGCTTGTTTCAAAAATGGTTCGTGTTAAAAATAACATCGTGAAAAAAAAATTTTATGTTTTGGATTGCAGCTGCTGAATTGGATTTCCTAATAAGGAATTTTAATTAGATTACTGAAATGGGGAAAAATATATATCTGTACATATGTATGAATTCGGATCCGGTATTCTACTTAAGCAGCATCGTTCTTCACATAATGATAATCAAAAGCTAGCAGTTTCCCCAAGCCAGCTTCTTTTTGAAACCATTCAGCTCCAAATCCTTTTTCGTTCATTCCATAACCTCTTCTGCAATCTCTGACTTTCAAAGCAGCTTCCATAGAAGGAACGCCTTGGAATAAAAGCCATACGTAAGCATGGTTTTGATCCATTCTTGGACCTGGTGCAACATAAGGAAGTATATCAACAATGTCATCAGAATCATAATTTTGAACTATAGTTGCATTACCTGGCGAAGAAAAAGATTTTAGATTTGTTGTAAGGTAGTGACAACCTTCAGCAGATGCATCTATGTCTGACATAATTAATGTATATTTTTCGGGGTCGGAGGAGGGTGTTGTTGAAAGTGTCACTTTGACCTTTGGAATGTTGACGCAGTCTGCAGCCTTTAGCTGCATTCCTTTATGTGATGTCTTGTTGGTTGCTGTGAATATTATTGAAAAGCTCCCATCTGGCATCACAGCATTTTTGGTATTAGCAAAAGTTTGCTTGAACACTGAATCTGATTTTTCCATCTCTTATTTGTTAAATTTCCAAACCTTTGGAAAATATTCTTGTTTTTGTTTGGTTTGCTTGATTTTTACCAATCATACTTTTATTTTAATTATTTAGTGTGATATATATATATATTTGTAAAAGTGCACGGGGAAGAGTTTCCCGAAGCCCAAGATTTTTTAACCGGAAAATCAGCTTGTACTATGAATAATACAATGGGATACATCGTTTCTAGGTAGAAACTGAAAGCTTTCAAAGAGCATGAACAGTGGCTGTCTCAAAACATGGGGTTTATTAAGGCTAGTAAGGCCTTTTCAACAAATGTGAACCAAAAACTAGGTGCAATTTTCAAAAAAAATTATTGTTTACATTTAAAAAATGGTTTTTATAGATTTAAAAAAGCATTATAAATTTTACTTCACAAATTTAGTTAAATTAAACATAACTTTATATATAAATATACGTTTTTAAAACGTAAACAATGTTTTTGTTGCCAGAAATGAACTGAAAAACTTTATTAAATTTTAATTAAAAAGATTGATATATAGCTTTCTAATAGGAAACAAGCATTTGGAAACTATCGAGGCTTTCAAACAATGCCTTTTTATTTGCTCTCAGCTAAAAAGTAATTTACTGCAACCAGCGGACCTAAGTTGGTTTCTTGCACAAACTTCTCCACTCCAGTGGCAGGAGTGCCATAACCCCAGTTGATTCTATTTTCCTTTACTTTTGCAACATCCTGCTTTGTTACTACACCTTCATATAATAGCCAAATGTATCTATGGAGACCGGATCCCTTTGGTGGAGCTGGTCCTTGGTAGTCGACTAAAATATCCATTTTGGAATCATCAATGACTTTGAAGTTTTCAGTGTTAGCAGGAGATGAAGAGTTAATGCTTAAATTTGTTGCAATAAAGTGACAGTATTCGGACCATTTTTTGTCAGTTCTGGATGGAGCATCTGGATCAGTGAAAATCAAAGTAAATTTGGAATCAGCTTTTACATTGTTTGGGGATGCAAAAAATGGCTGAGTTAAGGCTGCTTGAACTTTAGGCACTTCTTGGGTGTCTTTTGTACCTAGGTGATTACCTAGAGACACTTGGTGTGGGCCATATTGGATGGATAATAAAGTTTGCTTTAATGGTTCAACAATGGTGGCTGAAACAGCTGAAGGGAAGAGATCTTTTAAGATCTCGTTCTTGTTTAAGGAATCTTCAATAGACTTAGGTAGGTTTAATGTATCTAATAACATTTTGGTTGGTGGTATATAGCTATTTTCTTTAATTAAAATTTAAAATCAACTTCACAAGTATTGAAGGAATGTAGCCACCGTTTATATAGAAATCCCTATTTAAAGGGACCATTTCTCCCCTTTCTGCAGGCACATACGTTTTATTCTAATTTTGATCATGTGATTATATTGTGGAGATATCTGTTCCGACGCGAGCAGGAAACAGACCGAAGAAGATTTTCAAAAAAGCAAAAGAAGTCACTATCGCCGTGGAAGTGGCTAAAAAGGGTTATCGCTTATATGCAGACTCAGGGCTATGCCGCATTTAGTAGAACAGGCAGTTATCGAATAGAGCCAAAATTAAATTATCATTATAGACGAGTTGAGCCATGTATCTGTGAGGAGATTTCTTATTATTCAATCTTTCAGATCTGAAGCATCATAAAAAGCAAAGATCAGCGCAAACTACTTATAGTATGTCGTAGACTATCTTTCAAAGACTCAAGTGTTATTTTTGTAAACCTGATTGTAGGAGCTGCTTCTTTGGTCTTATTTTTTTCTATTAGTCCGGTAATCTTATTTCATATTAGAATTTTACCACAAGACTGATTATTGCGCCGTACCTGGGACTATCCTTTTGCTATTTCTCATTAGAATTACCACGAAAGCCTGGCCCAGTGCTAATCCACAGGGCACAGCCAGTCACACTACGCAAAATCAAATCTGTAGTCACGTGCCAAAGTTGGCTGGTAAAGCCTTTTTCAATCAGCAGGGCATTTAGTCTGAAAAAAATCTGAATGAGGAGTTGAGAACATCAACGGGGTCCCCCCTCTGAGAGCAAAACGTCTAACTCATGTCGCAATTTTCGCCCAGAGGAGTAAAGCATTAACCAACGTTACAGGCACATACATATAAGAGACCATTTCTTTTAAGTCCTATGGGAAGGCACATGGCGGCCTCTCTGCATATTCTGTGCAGCAGCAGCACATGAAAAAAAAACCCAGCCTGCGTGGCAAACGTGACCTGGCCGTCTTTGTGTCTGCCTTGCCATGTGGTAATACATATGATGGCTTTATCGGACATTGTCTTTCGGGGTTTGTTTTCCCGATTGGGCAATAAAAACTTACACACTTTTTTCCACACTTTTCAAGTGATTGCTAATCGTTTAAAAGTCGCTTAGAACTTAGCTTACAAGTCTCTTCGTATGGATCGGAAAAAGCAATAATTGGCCATCAGTTTCTTTTTTTTCAAGTGGGTTTCCAGCAACTTTCTCACCAAAATCCTCTCGTACACCCAAAATCTATTCACCCAAAGCCAATGTGAAAAAAACAGCACTATATAAAAACATCTGGGTATATAAAAGGAATGGATTAATTAGATTGTAATTGTTGAAGAAATAGAAACAGAGGTCTTTAACGCTTAACACTACTTATAAACGACAGAAACACCAAAAACAACTAATATACACAATGGGTAAAAAATTCTTATTTACTTCTGAATCAGTCGGTGAAGGCCACCCGGACAAAATCTGTGATCAAGTTTCAGATGCTGTCCTTGATGCTTGTCTAGCCCAAGACCCTTTCTCCAAGGTTGCATGTGAAACTGCAGCCAAGACAGGAATGATCATGGTTTTCGGAGAAATCACCACCAAAGCTGTTTTGGACTACCAAAAGATCGTCAGAGACACCATCAAGCAAATTGGTTATGACGACTCTGCTAAGGGTTTCGACTACAAAACCTGTAATGTCTTGGTTGCCATTGAACAACAATCTCCAGATATCGCTCAAGGTGTCCACGAAACCAAGCAATCTCTAGAAGATCTAGGTGCCGGTGACCAAGGTATCATGTTTGGTTACGCCACTGATGAAACACCTGAGTTGTTGCCTTTGACTATTTTGCTAGCTCACAAGTTGAACATGGCTATGTCCGATGCCAGAAGAGACGGTTCTTTGCCATGGTTGAGACCAGACACCAAGACCCAAGTCACCATTGAGTACGAAGAAGTTGATGGTAGATGGATTCCTTTGAGAATCGACACCGTTGTCGTTTCTGCTCAACACGCTGAAGAAATCTCCACTGAAGACCTAAGATCTGAAATCCAGGAAAAGATTGTCAAGAAGGTCTGTCCAGCTGAATTGTTGGATGACAACACCAAGTACTACATCCAACCTTCTGGTAGATTCGTCATCGGTGGTCCTCAAGGTGATGCCGGTTTAACTGGTAGAAAGATTATTGTTGATGCTTACGGTGGTGCTTCTGCTGTTGGTGGTGGTGCTTTCTCCGGTAAGGATTACTCCAAGGTCGACAGATCTGCTGCTTATGCTGCCAGATGGGTTGCCAAGTCTTTGATCAAGGCTGGTTTGTGTAAGAGAGTTGAAGTTCAATTTTCATACGCCATTGGTATTGCCGAACCATTGTCTATTCATGTTAACACTTATGGAACTGCTACTAAGTCTGATGAAGAAATCTTAGCGATCATTAAGAATAACTTTGACTTGAGACCTGGTGTTTTAGTCAGAGAATTGGACTTGGCCAGACCAATCTACTTGCCAACCGCTTCCAACGGTCACTTCACAAACCAAACCTATCCATGGGAAATTGTCAAGGAATTGAAATTTTAAATCAAACGTTTTCCCTAAACTCCCCAATTAAAAAACAAGAGAATACGATGTTGCATTTTATAGATGGGCTTTAAATTTTTAGTAATATTATATATAACAACCAAAAGTAAAAACGAATAAAAAAAGATAAAAACGTACTGTGTAGATCAACATATAAGCCCACGCAAAAAGAAAAGATAACTATGATTTGGCAATTTCTTCATTGAGGATAGCAACCAGTTGCTCAAAGTTTTGCTTTGCAATTGCTAAATCTTCGTACTGTATGCACTGAATACCTATTTTTGCAAGTTTTACCATCTTATCTATTGTCTCCTGAGTTGTAATGATCTGAGAGATTTCCGAGGAGTCGTAGTCGGAATCCGATGAATTTGAGTTCAAGTTATGAGTGATTAGCTGTTTGCTGCCACTTTCCTCGTTTTTAGGAGGTGTTGGAAGTTGAAAAGAGGAAGCAGAATGAGATGTTTTGGAAAGTGTTGGTGGTAGTGCATCGTCTGTGTCATCAAAATCAGGTGCGTTTTCCTCGCCATGTTCTTCTTCGAAGTCTGGCTCGCTTTCCTGCTTAGTATTTACATCTTCTAAACCAAATGCACCATCTTTTGCAGTAGTTTCATCTTCATTTTCTTCAAATTCATTCATCTGTTTCTTCAACAGTTCTTCATCATCAAGTTCATTATTCTGTGTTACTTGCTGTTTTGGTAACTCCAGCAGTCTTTTTAGCAATAGCTTTAAGGTCTTCAACTTCTCAGTTCCACTGAATTTTTCTAACAATTCTTTACTCTCAGCATCGTCAATGTCAAAGCTGTTATCTAAACACATTACCAAATCTATATTAAGCCATACAGACTGTATAAGTTCTGAAACATTTATAGTCGTATCACCAGTTAACACACTCTTCGATAGATCAATGTTTTTTTTATAAATAATGATACAAAATTTGACAACTTGCTGCAATCCGCTAGTACTATCAACTTCATTTTCGCTCTTAAAAGCTTCCATTTTGTCCAACAAAGATCCAATATACTCTTTATCTTCGTAATCAATTTGAATTAAAAGATTTATTAAGTACAAGTCGAAATAGTACGAGACTATGCTCAAAGAGTCATTTGAAGATAAGTCTTTACTCTCTTTTATCAATCTAGTGGTATTATTCATGCTCTGATACCGGTTGGTTTGAATGTAAATATCAAAAATGTATAATTTGCCCACAGTTCTTTGGATTTGGATACTTTTTCACTTTTTAGTATATATGTTAGCGCTTTTAAGAGCCGTTATCCAATTATTCACCTCAGCGTCTGTTTCAGGGAGCTTTTCTGCTTGTATGCTGCTTTAAGGGGTTTTGAAAGAGACCGGGTAAACCATCTGAGGTTGAAAATCAAGCTTGTTCTTTGCATTTAAAAACACAGTCACGAGACCAATCTTGCTCGCGTAAGGTTTTAATGACCAAATATGGGTTTGCGGCAATGATTGGTTGTGAGGCTCTAAAAAGGCACCAAGAGATTATAACAATTGGGTAAGACCATATTGATCAAAATTTATTAGTTTAGATAAATTTCCCTTTGAAAGCCAGAAGATGAGTTTTGTTGATAGTGAAAATTTTGCTGGTTTGGTGTACTCCAAAGATATTGAAGGCGGAGAGAATGTTGACAATATCAAAGAGACCATGCTGCTCTTTCTACAAGAGTTTATTATAACCAGTGACATTGAGATTAAGTTTACTGATATTTTAGATAAAATATTTGCCAACAGCAGCAGTGAAACATTAAATATTCTCGATTTCAGAATCAGCATTGATTCTTTGGGCAATAGTTCTTTGCACTGGCTTTCCAAATTATCTCTGGTAGAAGTGATTAAAGATATCTTTGCCAACAAAAGTGATTCGATTCTTGTAAATGATAAGATTGTGAATAACTGTTGTGAATCCTGCTTAGTAGAATGTATAAAATCCATAAACTCCTTTAATAGCAATAACTTTAAAGAGTTACTAGCGATATTTAATGATATCGTTTGCTCGAATGATTTAATAAATCACAGAAATATTCTTCAGCACATTTGCTTAAATTATAACAAGCATGCTAGTGAATATTATATGAAGGAAATTTTGGAATATGTGTCAACTAATTATTCAGCTGAAGAGTTGCATAACTTTATCAATAACAAAGACATCGAGGGTGATACTTGCTTAAACATTGCTTCGAAGCTAAATCTTCACTCACTTATTCAAATTTTGCTTGAAACTGGTGCTGATCCGCTAATTGAAAATGGCAAGTTTATTAAGCCTGTTGACTATGGCGTTTCTTTGTCAAATGATTCCACTACATCCAAAGATCAAAATTTTACAACACCTATACGGTTAATTAATGATACTATAGCAGACATAAACACGACGTACATGAAGGAAGCTGCTTCGTACACAGCTAAAATTAAAAACTTGGAATCTGAAATTGCAATGAAAAAAGGTGAATTATCAAAACTGAAAGAAAATGTAGAAAAAGTTAACTTAAAGGATTATGATTCGCTTAAGCATTTCAATTTTTTAAATAATGGGTTAGTTAAACAAAAAGAATTATTAGATCAACAGCTGGACACCTTTCCGGAACTCAAACAGTTTATTAATACTCTGGACTATGAAGGAAAAATACCGATTCCTTTGCTTTCAGAAGAGCTCTTAACCTTGGTCGATGAATCCAACATAAATTCTGGGGAATCTAATGACAATACGGATAATTCTCACATCCTGTCGAACTTAAATAATAAGTTAACTAGAGAGCTTGAATCAATTTCAATGGACAAATTAGATATGCTAATAGAAACCTATAAACAGCAGAATGAATCAATGAAAAATCTTTACGTGGAATTAGGAGATCATAAAAGAAGAAGAATTGATAAATACAGAACTTTAATTGCAAAGAGCCTTGACATGGATGTTGAAGATAAAGAGAGAATTGATGTTTTGGTGGAGGGGATATGTAACGAAATGTAAACAATAAAAGTTTTATGCTTATCATATATAGGTAAAGAAAAAACAGATTTAGGTGAATTTGGTATAATAGACTCCTTTTTGTAAAACCTAATCTAACACAATCTTTCAATAATTTTATCATTGCAATGTGATTATTTGTACTCACATGTTGTTTGAAACTAACAAAACGACTTGATTCAGTACAAATACATCACTAAACTGAAAGCTTTCAAAGCGTCGAATGAAGCCGCATAAAACTTGCCTTTTGTAAAAGCAAAAGAATGCATTGTCATTCTACTAAACACAACTGCACTGTGTTTCATCTAGGTTAGTTTTAAAGGTGTCTATCTTTTTCGAAAAATGGTTCTTTTACTTTGGAAGAAACCCTCTCAATGTTAAAAAATTCAATGTTATAATAGTTTTCTTATATAACGAGCCCTAATGCTACCTAGATGCATATGTGCGCCTTTCAATTGTTATTTTTGATTATTTTGTTGGTTTTTTCCAAAAGTATTGCTTATGTGTTTTTCTACAACTTCTCAATCCAGATCTTCCACCCTTCAAACTACCAACAATCAATATTCTTTCTTCATTAGTATCCTTTTCAACATCATAAAAAAACTCAGGATCAAGTAATTTGCCAGCAGCGTCTTTTCCTTTTCTGGGAATCATCTGAATAGATGGTTCCAAATGTAATAACAGGTTTTCAGTAAAAATTTTAAATTGGGGGAGAGTTAGGTGTTTAGTAGTGGTATTATTGGATTCGTATAATTGCTTCAGTGGTATCTGTTGAACTGGAGCAAATGCAATATGATTCGTTAATAAGTGCACCAATTCTTTTATTGAGATATCCAATACCTTTAACTTCTCCAATACGCTATCTAAAGCCTGTCTCTTACTGGCTGTAGAGTCTGATTTGGAAGATAATTTCTGCTTTTTATAAGAAAGTGAATTACCTTTGCTGTCGTCATTTTGTCTCTTAATATTTTTGCTCTGTTGCTGTCTGTCAGAATGTTCTTCTGACAACAACTTGCTTTGTAGATTTTCGTTGCTGTCTTCACTTCTGTCATTTTCATCGTATTCTACCACTTCAGCCAATGGAGAAGATGGAATATTCACATTTTTTTCTTGTCTGTTCTTTTCAGATTTCTTTATTTCTTCACCAATACAATGCTTGATTACTAGTTCCAAAGAAACAGATCCAAAAGAAAGCTGCAATCCAGTCATATAAGGAATAAAACAAATTTCTTTCTCATTCAAAACAAAAGATGTTATGCCCTTTTGAGATACAATATGCTTGGTTAATATTTCAGCTTCAGCTTCAACATCACTGTCTCTCGGAACGAGCTCAAATATCTTTTCCTTTAGTTGTCTGACAAGCTTGTATTTTAATACTCTTGGGAAGTTGACAACGACTCCATTTTTACCGTAGCATTTTATTCTTAAAGAGTTAGTATTTGGAAAATAAGTAACTGCTAAGTGAGTTCTGGAAATCAAAGCTGATTTAGGAGCTAATTGAAAATCATTTGATTTCGAGGAACGACCAATTGTAACCGTCTTTGACTGTTCATCAGTCATTACAGGTAAAGTTAACACTTGCAGCACATTTTCTGTTCCACTTTGGCTATCAGCAGTTTTTCTTTTTAGTATGTCATCAGAGTTTATTTGCTCCTCAGGCTCAATGGCATGTGAAGGCAAAGGCTCTAAGGAAGTGTCAGAGTAATTCTGTGAATTTTCATCTCCATTTTTTAAATGGTAATTGATATCAATAGCTGGTGGCATACCAAACTCATCTTCAGGCTCCAAAAATTTAGACGAGCCCAAGGCGTTTGCCTCAGACTCCATAATTGTAGAAGAATGCTCATTCTTACTTCCAGGGGAAGAGCCGACAATTTTTGAGTTGGTAATCCCAATCACTGTGGAGTCTGCATTGGATATTTGCTGTAGATTTGAAGAAATCGTGACACTTTCAGGAATTAATTCTTGTAATTTTGTTGACATTATTGTTAAGGTTAAAACAATGTTATTATATATATTTGGGGTTTTCTATTGTACAGTATTGTCTGGTGCGTTTTTACCTTGGGCTGATTGATGTAGGTCTTTATTGGCTATTAAGGATGTATATGAATGCTGCGTTCTTACAGGTGCAGGAAAATTTTTTGTTTCCTAGTGAAAAAATGACGCGTCGCGTTACCAATGATTTGTTACCCTGCCACCAAAAACATTAAAATTAGCTTCGTAAGTTTTTCAAAAATATTTAAGAGATCAGGTGCAAATCTCAACTAAAAATGTAATAAAAAAAACAGCCGAGGTAAAAAAAATATTTTTTTAAAAATATGCGTATTATATATTTCTTTATGAGAAAAATGCTATTTTTTCTGTCTATTTTTTTGTCTTGCACCTTTTTTTAAATAATATAGTAATAATCTTTTTTAAAAACTGTAGGATTGTCAATTAACAATATGTGATTTTTTTCACTAGTGGTTCCATTGCTAAGAAATAGTAAAATGTACTAACAAATGTTATACTGTTAACTAAATGAAGAGGAAACACATCAAAACCCACATAAATTAGTTACCAATAAACCAGCAACATGAGTAGTATGTATAATTAATGTCTTCACTAAATGACATTTATTTGAACTTAATATTTAGAATAGCAAAGAGAATTAACATGGAAGTTATCAATCCGAGGAAGATGCATTATGGTTTTATATTCTATTGAAAAAGAGGCACGAAAATATTAGTATAATAAGGTGTGAATACTTGGCAAAAGATCTGGTATAATTTGAATAGTGGTTGACAGCAGAAAGTTTGAATTAAAAATTTGTTCAATTTATGGAAACAGTGGAATAACTACAAGGGAGTAGATGATTTGTAACAAACAGCAATTATTATTCACCCGATGAGCATTCAAATTTAAAGATTTTTTATTGATTTCAAAGACTGAATGGCAACATCGATAGGAAAAGTGGATAATATGAATCAATTTTAAACAGAATAACCTTTGCAGTATTTTTGTATAGATATACGGACTAATTTCTTTTGCTTTATATTTTTGGGAGCATATTTTTTACTAACAAATTATTATTTTTAAACACTTTAACATTTTATGAACAGAAGGTACTCCTTCTTTCGGTAAAAAACACAACAAGACCCACACTTTGTGTAACAGATGTGGTACTAGAGCTTTCCATATTCAAAAGAAGACCTGTGCTTCTTGTGGTTACCCAGCTGCTAAGATCAGATCTTACAACTGGGGTACTAAGGCTCAAAGAAGAAGAACTACTGGTACTGGTAGAATGAGATACTTGAAGAACGTTTCTAGAAGATTCAAGAACGGTTTCCAATCTGGTGTCGCCAAGCCACAATCTGTTTAAATTGATTTTTAGGATAGAAAAATTTCTTTTAACAAAATATTAATACAATATAAACAACATATAACCATCCACATCCTGATTCTTGCTTTTCTTTGTTTTAAACAAGGGAAAAAAATGACAGATTCTAAGAAGCTTTTTCGAGTTTTCTTTATGATTTCGGTTTCGAGTATTATATAGTTCTTATATAGATTTAAAAGTACTGTTAAAAACAAAGGAAAATCTCATTTATGGAAGAGTGTATAAAATATTAAAGTTAAGATTTTTAAAGAATATCGTTAGATAATTAAGGTATCATATATGGCTTCAGATTCATCAAATGTGACCAATGAATCTAAAAGGTCTCTTAAGAAATCTTTTAGCAGTTCATGCTTCAACAGCAGATTCTTTTGATCCTGAAAGATGATTCTTGAAGTAAAAACAACTAACTCTTTTTTCCATGATTCGTCATTGATAAATAATTGAGACAACTTAGTGCTTATAGACTTCATCCGATCTCTTTCAATCCTAATTGTATCTGCTACTTGCTCATTCGGTGAATGGGTTGAGGAAAATGAAGTATTACTATCAGACTTCAATGTGAAGCTGTTGAGCTTTTGATTTGTTTCTTGCTTATCTCTGTTGGCTATTTCGGAAAGAGTGTCAATGCTTATTTTAAATAGCTGTAAAATTTTTATGCACTTTATAGCATTCTCTCTTTTTAAATCTAAATCTTTTTTATTTTTACTTCCTTGACAAGCCAAAAAATTGGTAGTTAATAGTGTTGTGCAGTTTTTCAATATCATCACAATAACACTATTTTCTATATCATCAAGATTTATGGCAATATTCTGATTTGCACGAACATAGCCAACAAACCAGGTATCTAAAAATATCTTTACATTTGTTAACATATCTCCTGTTACAACTTCACAAGCTTTATGTATTATAACAAACTTATTGCAATCTGGAATTTGATTAATTTCATTAGACATTATTTTAACTAGTGGTGTTATCAAGTTAACATATGAAATGTTTTCCCCACCGTTTACATATCTTTTTAAAGAAACAATATGATATTTGATAGGAAGTTTGTGTAAATAGTTTTTCAAATTAATTTTTAATAACCACTCACACTGCATTGATATCAAATCAACAAATTTATTCAAGTTCAAATTTAGTTTGCAGCTGATACTAAAAATATTAGAAAACATTTTAACATTACTGAACAATGGTTGGATTATAGGCTGAAAAGAGTTTGTAAAAGACAGTTTAAAAAGGTTAACATAATAATCAACCAGTTCGTTGAAATCATTTTTCCTCAGGCCCTCTTCAGATTCCTCCTCAATCTGCCTATTTATTAGAAAATCAATATTGCTAACAATAGTTTCTAAAATGTCAAAAGTATAAACAACAATCAAAAAATCTATAAATTCACTGTTAAAATTCGGTACTTCAAATAAATGATCTTGAGGAGCTGCACCCTCACCAGAATGCGGTTTGTTTTTAAACCATGTTTTATGATACTCATAGTCCTCAAATTCATCCATGAATACATCGCTTCCATCATTATAAGCGGTGCTCAAAAGACTAGTGTGCTGTTTTAAAAAAAGATTTTCATCATTTATCAATGACGTCTCAGTCCCTAAATCTGTCCATGCCCTTGAAATCCCTTTTTTTGATTCTAAAGTAACTACCTCATATTTGGGGAGAATCATTGTAAGTTTAAGATCGTAAACACTTTGTAGTTTAAAAATGTATTCAAAATCTGACAGATTATTTCCCAGGACAAGAAACAAATTTTTCAATGATGCAATATCACAAGCACTAGCTCGATAGTTTATGATTTGATAGATCAAGGCTAAAAAAAAGGGAATGTACTTATTATCCTCCTCACTTGATATTCCAATTATGTCGTTTATTTTAGTCAAACAAAAATCCAACAATAGTTCTATAAACTTGGATAACTTTTCTGTTATTATTAAATCATTTCCAAACTTCAAAAAGACCGATCCTAAGGCGTTATTTTTGAAGTAGTCATTGCCAGAAGTAGATGATTTGTTAAGATAGTGTATTACAGTTTCTGGCATTCCGGGTATTTTGTATTTTGTTAAATGACTCATGAGAAAATAGTTGTCATTGAACTTCAATGTACTGTTAAAATTAAAAATGCTTTTTGTTCTAAATGCATTTTTTTCAGCATCCAACTTTGGCTTCACCTTCCTAGGTTCCTCATCAGTATAACTATTCTTTTTCATCTCATTGCTTATCTGTTCAAGCTTAACTTCTGTTTTTGAATCCTTTCTATTTGATGTTATTTCATTATGCTTTAAAGCACTTGGCCGTTTTTTGCTATGCAGTTTAGAAGAGCTATCCGGGGTTGCTTCTTTTGTATCGTCGAGCTTGGTATCTTCATACACATCTGCTAGGTGATTATTATCTGCAAATGAATTCGAGTCAAAATTTCTATTTGCCTGTTTCAATCTTTGCTTTAAAAACGACTTTTCATCATTGAGATTATTTATTTCCTTCTTTAAGGTGTTTAGTTCATTCATCAACTTGTTCTCTATTTGCTCTTTTTCTCTTAAAAAAAGACCTCTGTTTTTTATGTTGAGGGTTTCTGTTTTATCGTATTTTTCTTTCAAAACTGCAATTTGTCCTTTTGCTATATGCAACTCATCTTTTATATCTTCATTAGTTGGAAGAATTTCCGAAATTGATTCTGTGTTCTCATCTGCGGTTTTAACTTGTGTTGCTTGCGTTTGCTGCTGCTGTTTTAATGCCAGCTGTTGTCTGTAAGAATCTACATATGAAAGTAGCATTTCATCTTCTTCTTCACTTGAATCCACCTCAAAACTCATATTTGATTGACTGAACCATTAAACATTGCTGGTTGTTGCTAGTGTTTATAAAATATCTTTTACTATCTTTTGTCAGCTTATTTGTGTTTTACAAATACAAATCACGTGAAAAATAAAGTCCGCAATTGCTTTTTTCGTTTTGAATAACAACTTCCCAATTCGGAAATCATCGCTACAATTAAAGCAATTCGATGCAGACAAATTTTTCACAATAAGTATTTCTAGCAAGTAACAACTAAAACAAAAAACAAAACAGGTAAAACCCTAAATATTCAGTAATAATTGGCCTTGATAACTAGTTGATTACATAGATTTGCAATATGGTTGAAGATTCAAAAGTTAGAGATAATCAAACTCAAGAAAAGTTTGAAAAGGGGACGTATAGAAGACAGCAATTACCAGCAAGTCTCATTCCAAAACAACCTACAGTTTTAACATCAAGAGATAAGGATACACAAAGACTAATTGTTGTTTTGTCTCAGGCTTCTTTGGAAACATACAAGATTTCTTCTTCAAGCAGCTCTTCTCACAAAGGTGGTGAAGATAGATATGTACTACTAAATTGTGATGATCATCAAGGGTTTTTGAAGAAAACAGGAAGAGACATATCAGAAGCTAGACCAGATATCACTCATCAATGTTTATTGACTTTATTAGATTCGCCCATAAATAAAGCAGGAAAGCTACAGGTCTACATTCAAACTTCTAAAGGTGTTTTAATCGAAGTTAATCCAAGCATAAGAATCCCAAGAACTTTTAAAAGATTTTCAGGTGTCATGGTGCAGCTGTTGCACAAATTGTCTATTAGATCTATCAATTCACAAGAAAAGTTATTAAACGTAATTAAAAATCCAATTACTGAACATTTACCAACCAAATGTAGGAAAATTACTCTGTCATTCGACTCAGAAGTTATAAAAGTGAAAGATTATGTTTCTCAAAAATTGGATTCTGATGAGAGTATTTGTGTCTTTGTTGGTGCTATGGCTAGAGGTAATGATGACTTTGCTGATGAATTTGTTGATGAAAAAGTTGGATTGTCTAATTACCCATTATCAGCATCAGTAGCTTGTTCCAAGTTTTGCCATGGATGTGAGGATGCCTGGGATATTCTTTAAGCTTAGTTTAACTTAAACTAATATATGATTTTTTTATTCTTTATTCTTTGATTTGAAAAGAAATTGCAAGTACATTTTTAATTTTTATCGTGTTTTACTGGTGTATGTTTTATGTTTGGATACAGTTTCAGAAATTGCTGTTCTTCTTAGAAACACATTCACAACTACGTTTAATCAAAAGCGTTTTATTTTAAGAAAAAAATGCTCCATTATATAAAGGCTAACAAACCAAATTAAATCATAATGCACTTGCCAAACACTCTTAAACATATTCAATAAAACCAAAGAGTGACTCACTACCAATGCCTGAATTGAAACCATATTTGGTTTTTAAAGATGTGGTAACGCAGATTTGGATCAATGAATATTCTATTGCTATTTTTCTTATTGCAATTAAACTTTTCTCTTTTACTTCATCTTTAAAGCATTCTTTAGAAGCACTATTAATTACATATACCGGAAAAAGAACATGTCAATACATAGACTACATCATCTATGATTCCCCTAAGGAGTTATCTCAAACCGCAAATTATTTGGTTAAAAAAACTCTGGAGAGTTCTCTGAAAGTCACATTTTATTTTTTTGCTGATTTACTGCTTATAATATTTAATATTCTTTTCTTTTTTTTAGATCTTTGGCTTGGAACATATGCGTGTCTTTTTCTAACAGCTGTTGATACCTCTGTAAATGTTGCTGCTAATGCCACTGAATCAGTGATTCACGTTGCTAATGTGACTTTACATGGAGTAGCAGACGATTTAAATGAAAAGTTAAATGGATTGAGCAAAGTTATAAACAGCTTTGAGGAAATTTTCAATAAAGTTGACAATGAAATTAAATTCATTTTTAGTGCCGCTGATCAACAAACTGCTTATAAAAACATTCAAACCAACGTTAATCATATTAATTTGACTATAAGTTCCTTAAACAATTTTTATATTAAAAGCGACATTAATTCAAAATTAAACAAGCTTTCAGACGATGTTCCAAATTTTGAGCAGATAAAAAATAAATCTAGAAACTGGTTAGAAACACCTTTCAATTTGGTCTCTAATAAAATGAAAAACCAAAATTTTTCTGAATTGGTGAGCCCTAAAAACGAGAGCATATATCTAAAACCTTGTCAGGTTTTGATACCATCCAATTTAATAGCTACCAATGCCACATCTTTAAAACCAATCTTTAACAGCAGCTCAAATATAGATAATTGGTGCATGACCACTTTAACCCCAGAAGTTAAAAATATTTTTAGACATCTGATTACTGGGTTGAACAAGTTCTCATTAGCTATTATTGTTGTTTTGATAACTTTGTTCATCTTATCTTTCTTGCAAGAATTTTATAAAGAGTTTTTGTTTTGGAACAAAATAAGCAAGTTGAACAAAAAAGTTAGGCAGAAACTGGAAAAAGAAATTCAAATGACTGACAAAGAAAAAGAAATAGAAGGCCAGAGCACTTTGCTTTACAACACGAACACAAAATTCAAGATGAGTACTTTTAAAGGTGAAAATATCTATAAGGATTCATGCAACATTAAAAGAATAAATTCATATTCGAAAACAAATTTCTTCGAAATAACTGATCTTTACTTGACTACCTTTCAAGAATGGCAACTTACCATCATGGAAAAGCTTCCATTTATAAAACAATTTATAAGCAATAGGGTGGATATGAGCTCAAACCAGACCACTTATGTTAAAAGAAACTGGTTTATAAAATACGTGTTTAGCAGAAAATCATCAGCTTTGTTTTTGGTGTCAATATGTGGAGGTATTGTTTGCTTAATTCAGTATGCAATTTGTTGTAAACTAAAGCAATTACTAAATGATAACCATAAAAATGGTTTGAAGGGTTTGGATTTCAATAACAATGCAGAAATGAAATACAAGCTGCATCTTTTATTTAACGGAATCAAGTCAAGTTTTACCACTTGGCAAACAAATACCAATGTTTATATTGAAAATGTTGAAAGCAAAGCTAATAACGAGATTGTTATTGAAAAAATTGAATATATTTCAAGTGAAGTTAACAAAACCGCTTTAAAAATATACGACGCCATTAGCAGCACAATAAACAGCACTTTTTTTGGTACAGTATTTGAAACAC
Source organism: Hanseniaspora mollemarum (assembly GCA_019649515.1). Classification (NCBI taxonomy): domain Eukaryota; kingdom Fungi; phylum Ascomycota; class Saccharomycetes; order Saccharomycodales; family Saccharomycodaceae; genus Hanseniaspora; species Hanseniaspora mollemarum. The sequence goes on along the minus strand of JABFEO010000017.1, from coordinate 9,250 downwards.
CTTTGCTTGGAATAATGAATTGTATCATTGGAAATAAACTGAAAAGCATATCTCAAGGAGCAGCTTGGATCAAACAAGAGTTTCAAATCACATTGCCCAGAATATCTGAAGATGATTTGAAGGAAATTTTCCAATCAATGAGCATGGAAAATATCTCAAAAAAATTTAATATTTCTTCTGTTAACACCAGCACATACTCTTCATCAAATGAGCTAGCATTAAGCTCTTTGAGCAAAGTGACGCTAGAAGTGGACTCGCTTAAAAGCGATTTGGAGGACGACTTGAGGAAGTTATTTCGCTACTACGCCTCAGCCATAAAAACTGAGTTCTGCATTATGGCTGTGCTATTTACTCTATGGTGTTTGCAAATTCCTGCCGCCTTCCTTATTCTGAGATTTAGGTACAGATGCTTATAAGACAGAAGGGCAAGCATCCATGCATTGGCAGACCATTAACTTGTTGCTAGCATTCACTGGATACTCCTATCCACGTGACCATTATTTGCCCCCTTTGTTTTCTTCCCTCGCTGCTTACACACCCAGATTAGGAAGGATGCACCCCCTGATGCCAAATGCAAAACCTTAAAACGCTCAAAACAGGGAAAAAAAAAAAAACCTAATTAGAACAGAATGTCGAAGGTCTTGTAATTTTTACCTGTGAATCGAACCCATGACGCTGGTCGTTTTTAGTTTTTAGCACATTCTTTTCTGATTCGTTTAAAAACTCGTTGCAATAAAAATAATTTCTTAGCCACATAGAAGAAACAATAAAATTTTTTTTATGGCTGTGATCTGTCTTTAGCCGACTTGGTGACGTTTCTTGAAATCTTTCCTGGTCGGAACAATGATAAATAAGCATTTTCTAAAATTTACACTTCCATTCAAAAAGTTCGCAGGAATATTAAGGAAGGCTTTTAAAGTAAAGCTCTAAAACCACCATAAAGATAAGGCCAGAAAACCACTAGTGGAACAGTTGACATCTTTGCTTCATTTATACTAATCGATCTCTTGACTTTTGATTTAGCAGACTTTGTATATAGCTCACTGAATAGTTTTTTATATCTTCCACACACCAAGAGAAGCTAAACCTTATTTTTTCATCCAAGACATATACCTGAGTGAAACACTTGGATACTTTATTAGCACAGTTATTTGCTATTTTACTTCAACGAAGTCGAATATCCAACCTGTACTTGCTATCCTGTAAGCCAAAGCTATCGAAATCATTTTTCATCACTAAAGACTTCTTTCTGTTGTAGAACATCCTTACACCTACTTTTTTATACTAATGAGAATCTTTTCCAAAGGAAAAAAAGAAACAACATCCACTGTAAGGACTTTCAGTGTTGGAAATGTTGAGAAAACAAACTCCGGAGCGGTGGGAACGAAAACCGCCACTGACACCTTTGTGTCTCCAAAAAAACCTTATATAAGCAGCAGTATTGATGCAGATGATGATGATTCAAATTACCTAAAGCCACCACCTTCTTTGGGAGGTGTATTGACTGAGAAAAAACGTTCATCATCCATCACCAACATGATGAGAATCTTAAGTGGAGGCACTTCTATGTCTAATAATAACAGTCCTTCCAGCAGCAGCTCTGTACACAACAGCAACTCTCCAAATGAAACGATAGGTTTTCATAAGACTGTTGATCTAGACACACTGTCTATTTCACCGGAATTAGTTCCAATTGTAACTTTATTATCTGCCCAAGCCCACAGAAGATACCATGTGGGTGTGTTTTTACTTTTTGATGATTTGACGAATGATGGCACTCCTGCTGAAAGAGTTTGGAAAGAGCAGTACGCAGTGTTAATTGGAAATCAGTTGGCTCTTTGGAACAGTAAGGATTTGGAGCAAAAAAATCTAATGTTGGACCAGAAAAAGACCCAGCAAGAGTTGGCTCATGACTTGTTCAACGTAGCTTCCAAGCCTAAATATCTGAACTTCACAGATGCCAAATTCAAAGTTCTGGAAGGTAAGGAGAATACGCTAGTTGTGTCCACTACTATGAAGAACAGATACTTTATGAAATTTTCTGACAACACCTCCTTTAAACTTTGGCACTCTGCGTTGATTTTATGTGCTTTTGAATACACCTCTCTGCAAGAAGCTTACACCGGTGCTTTTCTGTCGTCCAAAGGTGCTAAGCTGTCAGACATCAAAGTTATTTTAGCTGATTCTAAATTTAACTATGAAGATTGGGTGTCTGTTAGATTTGGAGCAGGAATGCCTTGGAAAAGATGTTATGCAGTTGTGTCACCAGGTAAATCTGGCTCGAAAAAGAATGGGAAGAAACATTTTGGTGAGGTTGTTTTTTATGAAAATGACAAGAAAATCAATAACAAAAAACATGCTATGGCTACAATTTCCTCAGCTTTTTCCATTTTTGCTATTTACCCGTCGTCTCCTATGCTGATTGATAATTCCACCATGCTAAAGATCGAAGGTGAGATTGAGTTTAACGATGGAGAGAAAAAGACAAAGAAAAATAAACATTCTAACGCTGAAAGCAGCAAGGAAGGCGATATTTTCATAATGCCAGAAAAACATAATGGTGTCCCTGGATACGATACTATTATAAGATTTTTGGTTCCTATGCTGAACTCATTTCATTTGTACGGTAGACCAGAGAGATTGATATCTGCTAGGGATGATCTTGAATCTTTGTTGTTTGGTCTTCCAACTTTACCAGAAATTCACTATCTTCAAGTAAATGATTTGCTACCTCTAACAAAAAGTTCAGCTAGTCAAAACTGGGATTCTAAACAATGGAAATATGAAATTCGACAATTGATGCTAACCAAGTTGGTCAAAGGTTACTCGGGATGCGGTTCAGCATCTGGTTATTCAGGAGCAGTTATGTCTAGCAACATAACAACTGGGGAATTGTTTGGGAACACTCATTCTCCAAGAATGCAGCCAATGTCTCAATTTGTTTCTGGATCTGATTCGCCATCCAAAAAGATTGCTAACGCAGGCCAAAGGCTGAACTCCAACCCATTACAAAGCAGTATGAATGAAGATCAAAGCTTTGTTAAGGTTTCTAATGGTCTAGGTTTGTCAATAAAACCACCAGCTAATGGTCAAGCTAATTATGCAAATGGGAATTATGAAGATGATCAACCGAAGACCCCAATTAAGGAATTTTCTGGTCTCAACATTCCTCAGTTTAATTCTGCTGAAAATCAAAACAGAATCCAACAGCCTGCAGTTGATAACACTCTTTCAAAACCAAAACAAACTGAAGACTTTAAGAAATCTCCATATCACCTATACAAGCAAGTGTCAGCAACACCAGAGAAAAGCACTCAAAAATCTGCAGTCGACAAGTTTAAGATTACTTCTGATCCTGTTTCTGTTGGAAAAGCTTCTGGTGCAAATGCAGCTGTCTTTGCAGCTTCCGCTCCTTATTCTGAAAAACTAGATGACTCCAAGTCAGCCAAGAACCATTCGTCAAAACAAAAGTTTTCAAACCAACAGTCCCGGAGCAGTGTTTCAAGCAATGCTTCTATTATTGATTCTTATGCCAACAGTGGTTACAATAATGCCTTCTCTAAGCCAACTTCTGGTTTGGGTATTGTATCCTCAAATCATGCTACCCCAAAGAAAAATTCTGATATTGAATCAAAAGATGATGATTATGTTGTTAACACCACTGATGATCCATTAGCTGATTTTTATAAGCTATCAAGAACTCTTTCTAATTTTAATACTTTGGAGAATACAATCTCTAAGAGCAAAACTCCTCAAAAGAGTGCATTGCCTGACAAAAAACAGAACCAGCATTCTGCAAAAACTGCAAAGAGATATGCTGATGAAGATTTGCCAAATGGGGTTGACACTCTTCACACTTCTTCCAAGAGTGACGAAGAAAAGTTTTTTGATGCTCCACAGCAACCAATTCATGCTACTAACATCAAAAAATCTCCTCAAATCAAAAATATTTCTTCTTTTGTTAATGAGGCTGATAACCAACCACCTGCTATTCTTACTGCGGCTAAAGCTAGGAAAAATGCTGGTGATGACAGACAACAGCACCATCATAACCAATCTCCCGTTCAACAGCAACAAAACATCTATCAACAGCAACAGGCGATGCATGCACCAAACCAAAAAGTGCATGCTCAGCAAAATCACAACTACCCATCTCATCAAAATATTCAACAAAAACAACCTAGAGTAAACACCAATCCATATTACAAGCAACAACAGCAAACATTAGGTATCAATAGCAAGCCAAAAGGCAGACCTTTACCACCTGCTCAACAACAACAACAACAGCCTCCTCATCCCATTCAATACCAACAACAAAGGCAATACTCTCCAGTGCATGCTCACCCACAGCCGCAGTTCATACCTCATCAAGCCAACAGAAATATGAGTCCTCAACAACAACAGTTCCCTCATAACATGAACAATTCTCCAAACAATTTTTATGCTCAACAACAGCAGAGACCTTATACTAATCAAATAAACCCTAACAATGGAAATTTTGCTGCAAACAAAAAAACACCAATGGCGCAACAATACGTGAATAAAACTGGTGGTTTTTCTCAGTTCATGCCTCAAAACCAAGGAACCAATCCATATGGCAGCTAATAACAGAACACGAAGCTTGCTTACTAAATGTTAAATCAAACTATTGGAAAAAAAAAGAAAAAGCAAAGCGAAGAAACAGCTTAAAACATAAAGAAACCAATTAAAAAATCTATGTAACTTTATAACAGTTTTTAAACACAATCTTTTGAAATACTACTTGGTTTGCATTGTAATAAAGTGACCGTTTATATATACGAGACGATTATATTTTTACTGTGCATGTGACATGGCAAGAAATTGTTTCAACAAATATTTCACTCTTGAACATTTAGGATCAAAGGAAATTTTTTCCATAGTTATTTTTACTTTCTAATATGATGACTTTACTTCAAAGAACTGAGGACGTATTGGACCAAAGCCTTCTAAGAAAAAGATCTGTTTTACTGGTTTAAACAACAACCGAAATGACCTTTTTATACGGAGTTGGTAGACAGCTGCAGTGGAACAAAAAGATGCTATCAAACAAGATGCTTCTTTGTAATAATATCATTCCAATGAAAATAAGCATTGCACAGCTAGCAACGAGGCAATTTCAACACCTCAACAAAGGAAACCCCCGCTTTTCATCTTGCTTGAATGTTTTTGCATACAGCAAGTTTAACAGAAAGCGATTTTTCACAACTTCTAACCAAGGATATAATGAACAACAGAAGCAAGATCATGAAAACTCAGAAAACGACAAGAATAAAAAAACTAATTTCAAAGAAGAAGTCAAACGACTTTTCAAACTTCTAAAGCCAGAATATAAATGGATATCATTTGCAGTAGTCTGTTTGCTTCTTCAATCTACTTCTTCGATGTTTGTTCCTAAATTAACCGGAGATTTGCTAGATTTATCAAATAAAAAAGACGATGAGAAGAAACTCACAGATAACGGGAGAATGATGTTTGAACTGTGGGGGCTTACAGAACCTGAATTTTTTTCATGTGTAGCAACAGTTTTAATAGTGGGATGCATTTCCAATGCTCTAAGATTGGTTATTCTGAGAACTACTGGTGAGCGTATTATAGCAAGATTGAGAACAAGACTTCTGAACAGAATTTTTGAGCAGGATTCAAAGTTTTGGGATGTTAATAAAACGGGAGACATTTTGTCAAGATTAAATTCAGATTGTGTGGTTGTTTCCAGGTCATTAACTAATAACATTTCAGATGGGGCTAGGTCCTTATTTCAAGGTAGCATTGGTATTTTTATGATGCTTTCCATTTCAACTGAACTGGCCGGCTCCATCATATTATTTTTGACTCCTGCTGTGGTGATTTCAAGATATTTAGGTAAGAGAGCTAAGGTTATATCTAAAAAGGTGCAGGAAAAAATAGGAGAGATACTGAAGATCAATGAATCGCAATTAAATAACCAAAATATGATCAGAAACTATTCTGCTGAAAGAGTAGAACTGGTCAAATATTCAGGATCTATTAGAAGACTTTATAAAGAATCGCTAAGAGATGTTGCAAATTCTGCTATGGCTCAATCCACTAATCAGATTTTAGGTACAACCTCCTTGGTAGCTTGTTTGTTGATCGGTACAAATATGGTTCAGCAAGGCCTTTTGACTGCGGGTGAGTTGTCATCTTTTGCAATGTATGCTATTTACTCTGCTTCAGCGTTCTCTGGGTTGTTTAATTTTTACAATGAAATAAACAAAGGCATTGGTTCTTACTCTCGAGTGATTGAGATATATGATGAAAAACCAAGCATATCACCCTATAAAGGTACTAAATCTATTCAAGATGCAGTTGCTTTGTATAATCCAGAAAAGCATCCTATAGTAGAGTTTGATAATGTATCTTTTGCTTATCCAACAAGACATGAATCAAAAATTTTTAAGGACTTAAGTTTCAAAATAGATAAAGGAGAAAATATTGTTATTGTTGGTTCTTCTGGCAAAGGAAAGTCATCATTACTTAACCTGTTGTTTAGAACATATGATATCAATAGCGGAACTATCAAAGTTTACAACCAAGACATCAAACAATTTTCTTTGAGAAATTATAGAAGACACATAGGTGTTGTCCCTCAAGAGCCACCATTGATATCAGGAACCATTTTAGAAAACATAACCTATGCATTAAATGATAAAGATTTTACCAAGGAAGATGTTTTTCGTGCTATAGAAAAAGCCAACTGTACTCAGTTCATTGAATCCTTTCCCCAAGGCTTAGACACCGAAGTGACAAACAAGTCAGGACTTTCAATTGGTCAAAAGCAAAGGTTGGCTCTTGCAAGACAGTTTTTGAATAATCCTGATATATTATTCTTAGATGAATCTACTTCTGCTTTAGATGGCGTTAGTGAAAATATTGTAGCTACTAATATTCAGAAAAGATCTTCCGAAGATGGTAAGACGACAATCAGTATTGCTCACCGTAAATCAACTATCAAGTTTGCTTCGAGAGTTTTGGTACTAGGAGAAGATGGCTTTATTGTAGAGACAGGTACCTATGATGAGTTAATTGCTGATAAACTTTCTAAATTAAATGATCTGCTTGCACACAATATGGAGAAAAAATAATAATGAATATAATGAATACTTGTATATACTATGGAATGTAATAAAATTACTTCATAAGGATTCTAGATTTTCAGTCAACAAGTTTTTAATGGATTCCTTTGCTACAACAGCAGAGTCCAGCACTTGAAGTTCCTGTTTAGAGAAAAATTTGGAAAACCCAAATGTTACAATTATACTTAGCAGTAAAACTAGTGGAAATCCAATAGCAGCCTTGTCTAACTGTGATATAACAACTTCGCCAGATGCAAACACATATGACAGAATCAAAAAATAGACCAGCTTCTTTGTAGAGATGCTCTTTAATGCACCTTCTTTCACATCACTTAGTAGATAAAGCAGTCTCTGAATGTTGACATTTTCCATAAGGCCGTTTATACCAAGAGTGAAAAATAAAGCTGACAATATGCACTGTGGTATTTGATTCAAGCAAACTAAAAATGGCCTGCACATACAGACGATCATCAAGAGACCCTGTAAAGAGTTTGTCAAACGCTGTTCAACTACCCCAGTAATATACATTGGCTTTTCCTCAGCATAATCATCGATATTGCAATTTATGATAGATTTAGAGAAATCAGTGTCTGGGGTCTTGGTACATCTCCGAACAAGATTTAACATGGCTCCTTTTTGATTTTCCTCAAGCAGCAATTCATCAAGTGGTATTATCAGCTCTTTTTTCTTTTTCATATCTTGAAACAATAACAGTGTTTCAGTGTGTAAAAAACTCTGGGGAATTAAGCAATGGCCAGCTGGAAGTCCCAACACTCCACATACTATTGTATGAATGCTCAAAATGCAGAAATCCCAGTGAAACATAGACTTTTTTTTCAATTTGTACTCTGTTTTTTGGGCCATAAGAGAAGAGATATTATGGTCAAAGAACAGCAAAATCCATAATATTATTCCAAATGGTAATGCTAGAAAAACATATTTTACAGGCAGCTGTCTATCAAAGGCAAGCCAACTAGATCTTCCGACATATGTAGGTTTAAAACTTTTGCTTATTTCCAATTTCTCAAAGTTGACATATTTAAAAGCATTACCAAAATGAATGACACCAGACCAAAAAATCACCGATATAATGGTGCTGTAATCACGAATAAAGATTCTAATATTGTGCGTGAACATTTTTGTTGAATCAACTCTCTTGGCTAATATGCCAAATATTGTCATACATAAAGCTATGCTGATATTTGCAAAACCAGCTGCAACATCCTGGATATTCGCATTACCTTTAAATGAAAGCCCCAATAATTCACACCCTTTTATAATATAAACAACATTTATAAAGAATCCAAAAATGTTGCATGGAAATAATGTAACCATCTGGAAAAAACAAACAACATTCATTATGGAACTTAATATGGTGATAATTCCACACCAAAGATATACCCAGAACATAAATCCAAGGAACGCAAATCCATCATCAAATTTCTCTTTGGGGACATTGATGCTGCCTTGAGCCTTCATGAATATTCCAAAGATTGTATAGCAAATGATGCAACTTGGGGCACTGACACCCACAATAGATAATGGATAACCAAATATGCCAAACAACAGACCACTTATACCCTGAGAAAGTAGAATTTCATTTATTCCGTAATTATGGTTTGTTTTATTAAACAAATCTTGGGAAAAAGCGATGGCGGGAAGCAAATTATTTAAAAAAGTTTCAATAGTTGCTGGAAATACCCTGTAGTTCAAAGCATCTTTCCAGTCTGAAAGGTACGCTTGCTTTGTTAATCGGTCTTGCCAATCTTTTCGAATTCCAATAAGTGGTTCAAGCATTGAATCGGGGGCTGTGTTGCTTTCTATGTTGTATTTTAGAAGCGCCTATTCGTGCTTACTTTGTTCCTTGGGAGTTATTTTGTTAGTTAAAGAACTCTGTTGCTGCGCTTATAAAAGTGATTGGTATATTTCAGACACTTACTTTTAATATATATTCTGTTTTTTAGTTTTTCCTCCTTTTTCCACTAAACAGTTGTAATAACTACACAATTCGCTAATATTGCTCAATTCTTAGTATTATATAGGTGAGTCTATATCTCCATAGGCAAAAAAAAAAAAAAAAAAAAAAAAAAAAAAAAAAAAAAAAAAAAAAAAAAAAAAAAAAAAAAAAAAAAGAATAA
>JABFEO010000016.1:0-134669 GCA_019649515.1 Hanseniaspora mollemarum | reverse complement strand
AAGACACTTGACTCACTAAGTAAAACAAACGCAGCTTCTAGTACTTTGGAATTGTATTCAAGCTCTTTAAACTCAACTTCTAGTACTTTGGCCTTGTCTTCAAGCATTTTATACTCAGCTTCAAGTAACCTAAGCTTTACTTCTAGTGTTTTGACAGGATTTACTACAGCTGCTGCTTCACAATCTTCTGAATCTGCAAGCGATGGATTTTTAAGTTCTACACCTTTAGCTTCCCTAAGTAGTATAACAGATTCAGCATCTTCAATATCATTAACTTCTTCTACAGTTCAAAACCAAGAGGCAACAGAAAGCAATGAAAGTGTTACTGTAATTACAATTACCTCTTGTGGAACTAAGTCATGCTATCCTGTAGTTTTCACTACATCAAACGCAAAACAAAGCTCTGGAATTTTGTCGACCAAGGTTGTACCAACAGCGTCTGTTTCAGCAAGTGACAGCTTTTTTGCTAAATTGAGCACCAGTAGCCTTACATCTTCTAACTATATTTCATCAGCGGAAAACAAAGGTGTGGAGCTAAATAAGTTAGTTTCCGCTAAAAACATATTGGCTGTAGTGCTACTATTTTTCATGTAATTGTCTATGATACCTTTTTAAAAAAAATATTAATGAAATTGTGTTTACATTATTTACAGTGAGGCTGAATCTGTGGATGAACTAGTGAAGTTTAAGCGGACGTACTAACACCGCATATTGGGATGGGGTTGAATTCTTCTTCATTGTTACAAGATAAGTTAGAGTTTAATCTGTTAAAGTTGTTCATCATTATATATGAATGAAATTATTAAAAATTAGTGTTTAAATTAATTAAAATTTAGGTCAGTTGTGTTAATATTATATAAATAGTATAATAATTCTTTTTTTATTGTTTTTAATGATCTTTGATATTATTAAATCGTTTAAAACCTGCGTCTTTATAATTAGCCGATTTTTATCATTCTGATGTTTATACTGATAATTATTCTTTGTTAGAAAATGAAGTTCGAATAAACTTCTTGGTAAAGTTTGTATAAAGCTTGATACAGTCATATTAATTGCCTTAATTGAGAGACATTATTCTCAAGAAGCATTGTCAGTGTTTCAGTTCATGTAAATAAAAAACTAATGGTAACGTTTCTATTTCATAAAAAAAGCAAATCTGACCCTTCCATCTTATACAATTTACCTAGCAATGGTATGAATATCACCATTTTTCCAATTTATAACTAATACCTATCTCTTAAAGACAAAGCACTTCAGATTTGCTTATTATTGAAAAATTTGCTTATATTTGTAATGAAATAAAAAACTACAAAAGACTGAAGCTGTTTTAATAGATAAAAAGTTCTTTACATTCTAAACAAAACTTCAAATTTAAGAGAAAATGATATAGAATAATCTGTGCTTGAATAAAGGCAACGAGAATTTTTAAAAAATTTAAACGAGCAATTTTACAGCAAGAAATAGTCTAGGTAAGATCCCTTGTAGACATCAATTAATTTGCTTTGCCTTAAAGATCAATGTAAGCGTATTTGTGTTATAATGATTACGTAATTATAAATTAGGAAGGAATGCCAAACTCTGAGTATCTAACAAATTCCTTTTACAAACCACTGTTATGTATTAAAGTAAAGATTAAAAATGAAAAAGACACCTGACAACACCGATTAGGGAAAACCATGGACATTGGGAAATAGATAGGATTGCAGTAACGTAAAATAAATGATAGCATATAAGGTGGTGTACTATTTAATACTAGACATTTAAGCAACTCAAGTAAAGATTAAAATAAAAGATAAGATAAAATGGAAATATGAATAAAGAGGAATTTGGAGGGAAAAACAATTCATCTTCTAGTAAGGTTACTAGTTACATGTGGATAATTAAAAAGGAAAAACTGAGACCAGTATTTTATAGATTTTATAGATATTTTAGCTTAGCTTTTGCATAATATACTCTTAAACGAACAGCATGAACTTTTATTCATATGAAAAATGCCGGGTTAACTGATCCTCAGATTATTGAGTGTATCTGCTCCTGCTTCTGTAGTAGTTGATGAGATTCCACAAGATGTTACAAAGTAAGATCAAAACATCAACAGAAAAGTTTTACAAGGTTGTTTGGCCGAGTGGTCTAAGGCGTCCGATTCAAGTAATTAGAATTTGCTTTCACTTTCAAAGTGAGAACACTCGGATATCGTAAGATGCAAGAGTTCGAACCTCTTAGCAACCATAATGTAAAACTTTTCTATCAAATAAAGGTTGTTTGGCCGAGTGGTCTAAGGCGTCCGATTCAAGTAATTAGAATTTGCTTTCACTTTCAAAGTGAGAACACTCGGATATCGTAAGATGCAAGAGTTCGAACCTCTTAGCAACCAATATTTTTTTTTTGGTTTTTTAGTTAGTGGGGGGATACCCTAGGCAATCTTTTTTGTTGATCTTAGAATCGTGTTTTTATAGTAGCAGCTAATTATTAACTTTAACCAACTCCTCATAATTCACTAACAGTCAATTCCCAACAAGACATTGTAAAGCGGTAGCCCAAGAAGGACTTTCTAGGCTAAGCAGGGTACAGTTCCTTGTTAATTGGTAAATATCACGTGACCAGCATAGCTTGTTGCTTGCAACAGTATTGATTGACTGCTTTTTGGGTGTGGTGAAAACAAAACAGACTATATACAGAGTAGCTTAGAAGATCCTACTGAATTAAAAATTAAAAGCCAAGCACATTTTCATTTCCAGGCTTCTTTTCTGGAAACATCTAGGCGTAACCTGGCTTCCTTTTTCTAGCCAGGCGTTAGCGCTCTCCTGCTTAATTCTTGCAGGGTAATTTTTTTTGGTTGTAAGAAAGTCCAAAAAAAATCCAAAGAGAAATTTAATGTTAGGCTTACACAAAGAAAACCTATTGAGAGTAACCAATTGTTAACCTGGATCTTGCCTTAAAATTAATAATTCTTTTTCCAATGTTGTTGCCAATGCATTTGTCTCTTTTCTTTGTTTTGAACATAGCCTTATCTTCAGCTAAAACTACCTCCATAACCTCCATAACAACTGAACCAGCTGATAATTTGACCCCAGTGTTGAGTGAATACTGGACTGAAGGATTGATTATCTGTTTATTTGTTTCATTACTTTTAATATCCATTCTTGTGATAGCTATAAAATGGACCAGCTCTATAGGTATATCATACGGTGCCTTAGAGGATAAGACTCAGAACCAAGACAGTCATAAAAAGGTTAACTAAGCGAAATGTATTCTCTTTTGTTTACCAATATTATAAATACTATACATTTGTATATATCTGGAGTAAGTATATAATTTTTTTTTTAATTACAAAGGCCTATTGGGTTTTCTTCTCTTTCAATTCTTCTTCTGACTTTTCCGTAAACGCCATGACACAGTATACTATCAGAACGATGTTGGCCGCTAAGGCTGCTAATCCACCGTTAACTATGGAGTTTTTAACGTACAGCTGGGATCCAAAGAAAGTTAGAAGGGGTAGCAAAATCATTAACACTGTTGTAACTAGTAGCTTAACTACTACACTTTTTGGAATATCCGCCATATTTTTTTAATAGTACAGAAAAGAGATAATCTAAACTTTTAATTAGCGTTTCTTCTAATATGTTTTCGGTGGTATATACCAACTATAGTAATAGTTCTATCTTGCTGCTTTTAGTTAGTTTTACAGTGATGCTATTTGTGTGTTTGATTCTTCGGAAAGTTTGCTGCTGTTGATCTAAGGACACCGTGAAAAAACAAGGTTCTGAAAAATTTGTGTTTAATAGTTATTTCAAACAGTCCATAAACAAGAATTGGGCACCAAAAAATATGGTATACAAGCTATCTTTGGCCACTGGAATTCCAGAAAGACATTTGGAGGTGGTTAAGAAGACGATTTTGAAATCCACAAACACCAACGTTGAAACTTCATTTTTTATAAACTATTCTTGCGAACATGAAATATACAAACCATTGAATTTGAGCCTCGAGCTAGATGAAGAGCAACAAAATAGAATCAGAGTGATTGACAATAAAGAACTCATAAAATATGATATTCCTTTACCAGGAAACAATAATAACGAAGTCACGATCCAAAATTACAATATTATGGAAATATCAGGAGAAGAACGGAATGCCAGTGAGATAGAAGAGTTTTTGGGTGACCTTGGATATGTGAAGGACTACTCATATAAAGAAAAAGGTGAAATGCTCAATGTACATGAATTGAAACTCACAGTAAAACTATTTAAGATTGATGCCGTCATGGACAAGGGCGGCTATGTTCTTGAGATATTTTCATTGCTGGAAAACTTTCAAGATTTTGATTACATAGCTTTGATTAAAAAGAATTTATTGAGTTTAAAACAGCAGCTAGGAAGACATTTCCCATTACTGATAATCGATAGAAAGTTAATGGATAGTAGGATACAGGATTATTAGCATTCTTCAGCAGCTCACCTGTTATTACATCAAAGAAGCGGTTTAGCAAAAATAAAAAATAAAATTTCTTAAATCATTTATATACACTCTATCAACAATTATTTTCTCTTGGATTCTAATTTTTGTTTTCTTTTTTTTAATTTTTTGATTTCATCTTCTTTTTGTTTATTAGAATATTGCATCTTTGTATACAACTTCTTTTGCTTATTACTCATCATAGCTAACTTCATCTCTTTCTCTTCTTCTTCAGCAGATTTGGCCTTCTTTTTGTTTTTCTTACTTTCATCCAAATTAGCAGTGTCCTTGTAAACACCCTTGACTTCTTGTTCCAATTCCTTTTGAGCAATCAAATCTTCATCTTCCTCTTCAACTTCTTCAACGACATCTTCTTCAACAACGTCATCTTCAGCAACATCCTCAGAGTCATCATCGTTGTTGGCAGTTGGATCATATCCGATAGCATCACCCCATGGAGACAAATGTGGAGGTAACTTTTCACCTGGTAAGTATAGATTAGCCGCTTGGAGTTCACCCTTGTTTACAGAGTCAAAGATCCATTGTGGTTGAATGTAAATAACATTTGCTAGTCTTTGTTTTAACACTGGTCTGTCACAAATGTGATGGGTAACTTGTGTTAAATCTGGCTTAGCTTCAGACATGTCCAAATCAGCTTCACAAATAGTCTTACCACCACAAGCTAGAATTAAAAATTGAATGATATCACGGGAAACTTCTCTGCCAATGTAAATAGTAAAATCTTCAAACAAAGTGGCTTGCGGAGAGTCATATTTGCTTGGTTGCTCAAGTAGATCACCTTTATTTTTGTTTGAGTCTTCAAATTTGTCTAAGACTTCACCTTCCTTTTCAGCGTTATCTTCTTCTTCTTCAACAACATCTTGTTCATCAGCGTTCAGGGCCTTCTCCCTTATTTCATCATTCAAATCATGACCTTCAACATCCTGTCCAGCTTTTAGATCTTCATCATTAATGTTGACGTTCTTTGGCTCTTCAGTTACCAACTTGTATGACTGGATCTTAGGTGGGTAGATAAAACCGTTATCAGTGTATAGTTTGTATAGGACAAAATGCAATAAAGTGGAATAGAATTCCAAGAAAGTCAACATGATCTTGAAATCAATATCACTTGGCATGTTTTCTGGGAACTTGTAAGGAATAGTCCATCTGATCTCCTCACCTTTTAAGACACAACTGTAGTAAACACCTTTGATAGAAACAAAGACCTTTTTAATCAGTCTCTTTTCAGTGACATAGGTCAACCATTCTTCAGTCAATCTGTTGGCTTCTTTAATAACTTTGTTGTTGATTTTGTTGTCAGTGGTTGGCAAGTTGGCAAACAAGAATAGCATGTTTAAACAATCATCTAAATCTCTTAAAGCTTCGTTGAAAGTTGGGTATCTTTCCTTCACAATATTATCTAAATCCCAGTTTCCTACAAACCCAACTTCTTTGTTACTGTTTAGTTTATGAGCTTGGTGTACTTGACCCTTGTTCAAGTATTTAGTCAGCCTTTTCATAAAGCTCTTATGTTCTCTGAATTTGTTTAACAAAGGCTCATGTTGCAAGTACTGGATATCCTTGTAATAGTAAAAAGTAACTGGAGCAGTGGATCCTTTGTTGGCTTTCTTTTTGTTTCTAGGTTCTCTTGGGTAAATACCTTTGAAAATACACAACTTTCTGAAATCTTGCAGAGAGATCTGTAACTTTCTGATGGCTTGTGTTCTAGTAATAAAGTTTTTGACATTACCTTTGGTAAATCTTTTCTGAATTCTAGCCATTTGGTATATTTGCTGTGCGGTTATGCTATGATTCCTCAAATAAGATGGTTTGTTACCAACAATCTTCTTTTCAGCAGATATATAATTAATCTATATTTCTAACTAGTATTAATTATAATCAAAAACGAAAAAGAAATTCAAGAAAGTGAAAAAAAGATGCACTCACAAATTGTTCGAAAGAGGTAATTCAAAAAAAAGCTAAAAAAGAAATGTTTACTGATCACATGATTGGAGTTATTACGCTCCTGTCATAAAAAGGATTCAGGATCAAAATCTAACAAAGAAATCAGGGCTCTACACAGACCATAGAGCCTACCATACCACCATGCTAAAAAGTTCATTCAGATTCAAAGGGGCTGAAATTATTAGAACGGTCAAAAGATGCAACAAAATCGACACCAAGGAACAACTCAAGCATTTTATTTTTAGTTCACCAAGAAACGACAATCTTCAAACAAGATATGAGGCTAAGAAAGCTGCCACTGATATGATAGAATTGGACATCAACAACCTTTGGAAACTCTCAGGTCTTCCCACCAAAAAAAATGAAGATGAAATTATAGATTTAAAAAAACATTTGCTGAAATACATTCAATTCACCAATATGCTAGATGAGGTTGAAGTTAATATGGAAAACACGATCAAATGTGATAACCTAGGCAATCCATTTCTGTTGCAGGAAGAGGTAATCGATAGTTTAGAGAAGCTAAAAGCAAAAATTCAAGCATTTAATGAAAAAGAGGTGGAAAAGTTTAATCCCAAGCAAAATACAAAGCTCAACAACGGTAATTTCTTCACTTTCAAGAAAACTATCAACTGAAGTTGATAAAAGCTACTTAAAAAAAATATCTGTATATACAATGTCATTTCAATGCTTTAAAGCCTATTTAAATATATCGAAGATGGAAACTTCCTTGTTCTTTCTTGCCATTCTTCTTTTGTTTATTATCTCTTGGAAGTACATACCATAAAGTACACCCATTATTGAACCACCAAGATGTGCGAGGAAATCCAGAGAACCAACTCTTAGTAATACACCCATCAAATTGAATCCCATAGAACCTAGGAAAATCTCCCATGCACCCAATGGCAAGGGAATAAAAAAGAGGGACAAATGTGCATTAGGAAACAGATAGGCAAAGGTACCAAAAACACCAAACAAAGCTCCAGAAGCACCTAAAGAAGGAGTAAAGCTTGTGCTGCTGACTCTTTTAAACAAGGTCTTCAGCAAGTTTGGATACAGAACACTTAACAAAGACGAAAGCATTAGGGAGTTGAAGTAAAGTGACAAGTAGCCAACATTTCCTATCAAACCTATTAGAGGGGAAGAGAACGAGATCAGACACAGCATATTGCAGCCCAAATGCCAGAATTCTCTATGAGAAAAGCCTGAGAAGAAAAGCTGTTTTAGCTTGAAGATATTGAAGTTCTTTTGGAGCAAAAACGTTTCTGCAAGTTTTCGCTGGTAACCGTAGTTATTGAGTTTTATATGCCACAAACCAAAAACGATCAGATTCATCCCCACCAAGGGATATATAACCATGTTGGGATCTCTTGGTATGTAGTCCTTGAGCAAAGGCAGCCCCAAAAACGTACCGGCCATGAAAAACGAGCCAAACAGAAACAGTTTAGCGAAATTTTTAAAGTTGTTGTTTCTACTGTTGTTGCTGTAATTGCTGAATCTGTTAAGAGAAGGGATGTCTCTAGGATCATATGCTGCTCGATTTTTGCTGTTGTATGTATTAAAAAGTCTTCTTTTGTATAGCTGAGTTGTGGTGTAGTTGGTAGGCTTAATGAAAAGGCTGTGTGAGGATTTCATGAAAGGCTGGAAAGCTCTCTTACCGGAAAAGCTTGTAAGCTTGGAAACGGAAAGAAACATCATTCAGGAGCTAAAAGGTCAAAACAGATCAGCAAAAGGGCAGCTTCTTGTTGTCGTGGTCCTCTTTGCGCTGCTTCTGTCGACCCGTTTCTGCCAATTTTTCACCAAGTGTTAATTTGCTTGAAGTGCACTATGCGGGATAGTTCAGTGTGATACGGTAGCGACGGAAGAATGTTGTCTGTTTGGCTTTTTGGGCCGCTGGGGTTATGCCGTAGCGGAACCGGAGCAATAAACACGTGACAAACTATGTCCGAAACCGTCATAGCACGGCGGTGAGAATACGCAGCCTAGGCAGGCCTTTAAAATATTCTCCCTAGCCTTCTACTGGACTGAAACTTTACTGGGTAGAGTGCAAAGGTTATTTAAAATGCTTTAACAGACCAACCAACTCATAGGTTTTTTATAAGAAACATTAAACTTTAATCTAACATTTTCTCTTTGCAATGAAGGGGAACTCAAATCATACTGTAGCGGATCTTGAAGAGGATTTCAAACTACCCATAACAGAGTTTCTTATTGTAACTTGTAAGAATGTCGAAACGAGAGTTGAATTTAATAATGACCAGGAAGAAAGCATTAATAGTATAGGCACCCTTCATCTAACACCTCACTACCTGGTCTATAAAGATTACAAGGACTACCAATATCTGAATTTCACCATTCATCTCGGGAATGTAAGAAAGATGGAAAAAGTCAACAATAGTGAACAACTAATGATAGTGTTGACGCTGTCAGTGGAGCACAAGAGAAAAATATTAATAAGATTTAATAAATTTACACAAAACGGATCGAATTTTATAATAAATCTGAAAAGATGTCTCGTAAACGACATCAATATAGCAAAAAATGTTATTCCTCAGTTCAATGAAAGGTTGCTGAGCACAGTTTATCTTCAGAGATTCAGTGAGCTGGACAAACAAAACAGCTTGGTGGATATTGACTCTCAGAACAAACGAGAGATGGTAGACCTAGTTAAATTTGATGGGTTAGGTGCTACTTATGGATACCCTGGGGACAAAAAGCTTACAAAACAAGAGGCAAAAGAGAACCTTTGGAGAGAGTTTTTTAATAAAAATGGGAACGGGTTGCAGCTAATAAAGACTCCTGTTTTTTATAAGCTTGTTAGAGTTGGAATATGTGATATATTTAGAGGTGAGATTTGGGAAAACCTTTCTGGAGCCATGTTTCAAAGGTTTCAGCAACCAGGTATCTATAAGGAGATTTTGAATTCAAACATATCCAAAAACTCACAAGCAATTGAAGATATTGAAAAAGATGTGAAAAGATCTTTGCCAGAATATAATGGGTTTTTGGAAAATGCCACAGGGGTTGATTCCTTAAGAAATGTTTTGGTGGCCTACTCTTGGAAGAATCTGGAAGTAGGCTACTGCCAAGCAATGAACATTGTTGCTGCCGAGCTTTTGATTTACATGGGAGAAGAGGAAACTTTTTGGTGTATCTCTCAACTATGTGAAAACTACTTGAAAGGGTACTATTCCAAAAACATGGAAGGAATAATCATGGACCAACAGATTCTGGAAGTACTGATTAAAGAAAAAATATTTGTTCTCTACAACCACATTCAACGTTATGACATTCAAATAACCGTCATGACTCTGTCTTGGTTTTTATCTATTTTCACCACAGTTTTGCCTTTAGAATATGCTGCCAGAATAATGGATATTTTCTGGGTTAATGGCGGAAGACTTACACTGTTTCAAATATCTTTGGCTATTCTTAAGATATGTGGGGAAAACCTGCTTTTATGCACTGATGATGCTCATTTTGTTACTGTGTTTAGAGACTTTTTTAAAAATGTAAACCATGACATGTTTCAGAGAATTATGGTGACTGCATTTAGAGAGTTTGGTGTTATTAACTACAACTTGATCAACCAGATTACTGCTGATATTAAAAAATCTAACATCCATGGAAAATGGGCAAGATGAAATAGCGTGTTCATAAGTATATTGTTTGTTGTTGCTATTAAAAATTAATAATTATATAGATACATTACCCTTTTTAAATTCTTTTATAGATTCCGTTTCTTCTTCAGTATCAGTTTCCTCGATCGCCGGCAACTCACCTTGCTTCAGATCTTTCTTGGGCAATTCATTTTGAGGATGGATGTCCATCTCATGCTGGTTTCTCTCTAGAGCACTGTCAGCTCTCAGCAGTTTAGAAAATTGTTTGAAAGATTCGTATTTTGATTCAATATTCTTCTTTGTCTTGAATTTGTTACCAATGATATTTCCCGTGTGATTCAAAACTATTTTTATCAAGTCTTTCTTTAAAGCGCTAACAAAGTCCTCACTTGACCAAATCTTATTTTCGTATTTCAACACCGGAATCTTTACAACTAAATCATTCAAATTAGTTATCTTCTTAGATCCTCGGTATGATACAGACAAAACAGTCTTATTGATGACTATTTTCTTGATTGCCATATATTTGTTAGATCTTTTAACCATTTCAGATATTCCATACCCTGGTTGATTTGTACTGTCGTCAAAGTAAATATTCTTTGAACGATCCTGTTTGCGTGAAGACGATTTAGAATCTGAATCAATAGATTTCCTGGAATTTCCCTTCATATTATGCTTTTGTTCACCGTCATTGCTCTTTCCCAACAAAAATGAAACAATCTTTTCCAAACTTTTATGTTCCAATTGAACTCTTAAAGCTCTTAGTTTAACATCAATAGATTCAATTTGTGAAATCCCTCCAACTGGTTTATCCATTCTCCATAATAATTGCAGCAATGGTGCAGGGGTTTTATTGAGCTCTTTCAAAGGAGATATTAATTCTCCATAAAAAGCTTTTTTATCTAAGTTGAAACAATGTAAGGTATAAATCATCAGCTTGTTACTGGTAGAGCCATCACTGTAAGAGGTTCTTTGAAAAGAAGAAAATCCAAGACCAAAAGTAATAAAAGGTACATTCGGTTCTTCATACAAATCCCAAATAACATCATCAGCAGAAAAATACCACAACTGTTTACTTATTTCTTTATTTCCATTTCTCTTTTTATTTGTGGTCAAACTTTTCTTCAAAGAAGTCATCATTAGTCTTAGTTCAAACCTATCAGAATCCAACTCTTTTTCAACACGATCTCTGATCTCATTGAAAACTTCAGGATCGTTACCTTTCATAATGCTTCTCTCAAATCTAATAGCCCTTATCTTTTTTTGAAGATTAATTATAAACTCTGCAGTGGTGAAAAAATTCTTCTTCATTTCATCTGCCAAAAAGGTCTTTGTCAAAGTTTCCCATTTCTTGTTTTCTTTGGAGTTAAATGTCAATAAATCATCAAAGATAGTGAAGATAGCGTTGTATTGATTACTGGTAGATTGAATATGCATTTCTGGAACACCGATTCTTAAAATTGGATCATCGTTATAAACTCTATGGGAAATTTTATCATAAAACAAATCATTTGGATTGCTAAAGCTCAAAAACATGGAAGACTTGGCAAAAATTTTAAATTTTTCTAGACAGCTTGAGTCTATAAATGCTTCCACTGGTATAGAAGGAATCCAACCTCTTCCAGAAATGTTTTCTGGATCATCAATCTCATATTTTAAAGAAGGATGGGATAAGACTGATTCTTTATCCATAGTAAAAAACTTGACTTCTGATAAAAGCATACAAATTCTGGTCTCTCTCAAGTTTTCAATACTCTTAACAACTAGTGTAGAGTCTCTTCCTTGAATTATGTCAATAATACCCACCTCAATTTCGTTCGCCAATAACACTGTACCCCAATTTTCAACAAGATTAGAGCACAGTTGAATTTGGGGCATTATGAATTTCAAAACCATATGATCAGATGAGAAAAAGTTAACATCAGAAATGCTTCTGATAATCTCTTCAAACTGCTTAATGCATTCACTGTTCTCCATAGAATCAAATTTAACGTGATAATCTAATTTTTCGTCATATTTACTATTATTATTCACTTCATTGCTTAGCCTGCTCTCTTTGAAAGTATCTTCACTGTACTCCAAGAGCTCCTTGATTATTGATAACGATTTGTAGGAGTCATAGAATGATGTAGTTTTTCTTTCTTCCAGTTTCCTTGAATAAGCAAGCAATAGCTTTTTTGACATTTCATTTAATTTTAATCTCATGTTGTGAATAACAAACTTGTTATCAAAAGTTGTTGTATGGCCTGATTTTCTAGATCTGAAATCTTCATCCTTCTTTGATAGTAAAGTAGGTATAGGATTGATCATCTCCAAATCTTCAGACCCTAAGGATACGGTACTCGTAGTCTTTTCAATTTTCAATCTCATTGGTTCAAACTGGTCGATCAAATCTTTTAAAATAATCTTTTGTTTATTGAAATGCTCCAGTGTCTCGCGATCTTCAAAAACTTTATGATTTAACAATTGAGTATTTTGTTCATCACTTTCACCAATTTCAAGAGTTGAGATCATCTGTTCTAAAACAGCTAACCTATCATCATATATTTGCAATTGGGTTAATTCACTATTATTTTTTCCAGCTAGACAATTATGAAACTGCTCATTTCCAAATGGATAATCAACAGGAAAAACTTTTCTTTCAATATTTCTGAAGTAAGATATTCTTTCAGAGTGTAGAAGTGGGATTGTTTGCAAAATTTTTGGCTTTAATGGTAGTCCTTCAAAATCATCTAAATCAGTGTAATCTAGCAAATCATACCAACTAAACTCATCACTGCTCTCAGATAATGTTTCAGTTTGAGAGTTTTTATTGAATATTGAATGAATCAATCTTATATCAGCATTCATAAAATCAACTTCTCCCTGATCCATTTTAAGCTTCCATTCTCTCTTAGTTCGATTTAATAAATCATTATTTAAGGTAACTGGGGATCTCTTTTGATGTAAATCCAACTTGAAAATATCAAATTTTCCTTTCAATCCTGTAAAGACAGAATCTTCACTATTCGTGTTTTCTGAAGAAGAATGTCTATACACATGAGCCATTTCTAATGGAGCAAAACTCATTTGATATTTTAATGTAAACAGAGATCTACCAAACTTTGTTGATGATTGCTGCATAGAGGGAAACAGTGGCCCTTGTCTAATTGGACCAGATGTATAAGTACTAAACAGCTTCCACCAGGCCAAAAAGTGTTCACTACAGAAAGGTGCTAAGTGCACACTGTTTTTAGCCAGTTTAGGATCATCAGAATAAACACCAATATCCATGTGAATAAAATCACTTCTGAACTTTTTGAAGGAATCATGATTATCGCCATGCTTCAATAATTTTGGATTAGCCAAATATACAGTGTAATGGGGTACAAAATCACAAGATCTCCTTGTTTGTCCTGGTTTTTTAATATCCCCTAACTCGAACATCAAGCCTAATCTCCAAAGAACATCACCATTCAGAACCATTAATATTTTACTAAATTTATCTTCCTGATATAAAGCATCAAAGTTACGTATTCCTAAAATAAAACTTTTGGATTTTATTTTTAAAAAATCTGATGGCTTTGAATTTTCATGTACAGTCAGTGTTGTACCTCCTTTCCAACAGAAAGTCAACCCCGCCCCAAATTCATGAATATCATAAGGATCAGTAGAGCCTTTCATATTCAAATGCAATTCACTCGTTTCTGCCCATTCAAACTTAATAACACCATGAGCTAAAAGTCTTATTTTATCCCAAAATCCTATTTTTGGTGAAGGATCTAAGGGAGGTTTTGTCAAAAAATCAAACCACATCATAACAGCTTGAATAGCAGGCTGCAGTGATTTACCCCATGTTAAAATAGTTGGCTGAGGAGAATCTATAGAAACTTTCAAGTTCATATAAAATTTCACAGAGTTTATAGTTCTTATGATATTGGACCCAAAAACATTATTTACACTGTCGCTACAGCCATTAATAAATGGAACCCAAACCTCTCTAATACCAAAGTCATCAGGCATTGTTTCACCCAACACCATATCACCACTCAAAACCATATTAGGAAAATGAAGTATTGGCAAAGTATAATCACGCAATTGCAGTTTCAATAATTTAGTGTTTAGCTTAATATTTGATAATATCAAAAGAGTGTAGATTGAATCAACTGGCACTCGTTTACCATATTTGTAAACAAATTCCGCGTAGTTTTCAACTCCAAAATCGGGTTGTTTAAAAACAAAATCCATTTTCATTAAAGAATAAACCATAAGGGGAATTCTCTCATGCCCTGCATAAATTTTAACTTTCCTATTAAGATATTCTCTCTCAATTATATCATATGCATGAACATTTAAAAATTCATTTCTAGCTGTCTTTACTCGTTCAACCCAAGAAGTTGAAAAATTCTTTAGTAATCTATATTTGGCATCAGCAATTTCCTCTGCATTCAGAGTTTTTCTTCTCATTGATTTTTCTAGTTCCTCTTGAAACATAAGTTCCTTATCCATTCTTAGTCTTTGCTCACTCAAACCAATTTTATAAATTAAGTTCAGCTTATGTTCAAATGGATCCTCATCAACTTTAACCAAAAATTTGTCAACTTTAATTTTAACAGCAGGAATAGAGATTGGACTGACAGATGTGGGCTGATTGTGAATGAATTTGTCAAGATCTGAAAGCCCTGTTTTAAGTTGTTTAAATGATTTGAACGTTGATACAATTCTGTCAAATATTTTGTAAAACTTCAAGTGATATTCTGATCTCATTTCAAAAGTTTTAACATCAAGTAGAACACTAAACTGATCTAGCAAAGATTCCTTTCTGGTATCAATTATGGCATCTTTAATCTTAAGCAGCCTCGTAAATATAGTGTCATGCACATCTGTTTGTAAATGACCAGCACCATAAGTAGATTCATTAAAAGTTTGAATTAATCTTATACCAACCAAATTCTGACTTATGGTAATATCTTTTAATGAAAACAAAATATTTAAACCATCAACCATTTTAGAATCAATCAACACATTATTTATATTTGCATTAAACTTTTTCTTCTTGTGAGTTTCATGTTTAATTGTGGATTTATCAGAACTTTCCTTGTTGGAGAAAGGAAAAGCATGCTTATAAGCAGACATCAAATAAAATATAGTCCAAACAGTGGCCAGCTCAGTTTCGAAACTGGCAGAATTCATAGAAACATCTGTGCCATCTGATAAATCAACTGTAATATCTTCAAGTCTACCAGCTTTCAAAACTGTAGAATTTAAAGTTTCAGACCTCTCAATCAAACATAAATCAATAATATCAATGGCTAAACTTCTAGAGTGTCTTTGAAACCTAAAATCCATAGTTTTAATAAATCCTTGAAATCCATAGAATTTGTCAAATAATTCCTTTGAAGGATCTAGTTCTTTTTTAATCACTTCAGAAAAAGCATTGACAAAATAGCAATCAACAATTCTGCTTCTGCAGTTTAGTTTACTTAAAACTAGATTTTCAATTTTACTTTTTGGCTTGTGAGTTTTCAGGTGTCCTTTAAAGGTATATGTGTGCCAAACTGTTTTGAGTTCCAAAACGGCATTGTGTAACCGTTTTAAAATATTAATATTCGATAATTTAAGCTCTGATCCTAAAAACAAGTTATCGATTTGAAATATATTATTTTGGTAGTGTTGAATTTCAAACTTTTTCAATGCAAATATTGGAGTAATTAAATATTCCTGTCCTACAAAATCATTGAACACTATGGATATATCGGAGGTTTTTAAACTTGATAATGTCTCTGTAAGCCTCAAATCCTCATCATAATCATGTGAAATATTGCTGATCATCTCTTCATATAAGGCATATACATCTTTAGGACTCTTTACATGCAGTATACTTTGATTATTTTTAATGGTAATGTTGGAATCACCGATCAAATATGAAAAACTAGCATTGGGGATTAAAAACTTAAAATCAAAAGAAAAGTAGTTTAAAAAGTAGAGGAAAAGAGACAATAGTTCATCGTTTTTACGCTTTTCAAATTGAGAGCTTTCCGAATCTTCTTGATGTACCTTCGGTTTCTTGTTCTTAATAAAATTTTGAATAACATATTCTACATGTTTCTCTCCAATCACAACGTTACAATCAATACAAGTTAAAATGCATTTGACATTATATTTCAGCGAATCATCATCTGTTAAATGATACAACGATTCTCCTATTAGGAACATGCTCAGTAATGGAAGCGATATAATTTTATCTTCATAAATTTTAAGGTTCACTGTATTGGAAGAAAAAGTAAATTCGTACCCACTTTCCATTTTAAGAGAATCAATGGCGTTGAATCTTACTGTCAGTGCAGCACAGTAGATATTTGCGTGATAGTTTGGAATTTTAAAATTTATATCCTCGACCTTGAATTCCAAAACATTAAGAAATGAGCATATTTTGGCAAAATTATCTTTATATTTCTGAAACATTATGCTCTTTTCACTACAAATTTTCATCAACTTTTCATCACTTTGCTTTTTAGCTTCTACATGACTTAAATGATCTGATTTACAGTGTGGGGCATAGGAATTTAGCGTAAGGTCCAAATTAGCTACCTTTAGATATGATGAATATTTGGTAAATCTGAATATTTCCTTTTTGTAATCGATTTCCCAATCACCCTGTATTTCAAATTCAAAGCTTTTCAAAACAAGATTTTGATAGTCATTAAATTCATGGACAAACAGACTTACACTGCTGGTTTTTGCAACCTTGTTGTAGGTAAATCTTATTGAAATGTAATCTGCGTAAAATTCTTTCTTTCCAAGTTTTAGTTTCACTTTTTGAAGGCTGAGTTGAAGAGGAACAAAAAAAAGCACAAGTTTTAAAAGCCATTTGTATTTAAATAGCTTTCTATATTCAACATTCTCAAGTATATTTAATAGATTCATCAAAGTGTCTTGACTGTTCTCTTTCTTGTGCTTGTGTTCCACTTGCTTTTTTGAGTCAACATTTGACGAGATATTTGGTATGGATATAGATAAATCAATAAGATCAATCAAGAGAGTCTTTTTACCGGAATCGTCTATAAGTTTTTTCTGCAGCTTCATTTTGGACACAATAACGTCCGTTCCATTGTGAAGACACAGCTTGATTCTACTATAAAAAGTAAACAAGATCAGTCCTATTGAAAAGCATTTTAGCTTCTTCCCCATAACGATCTTTGTTAGAAGAACGTTTAGAATCAAAACCGATACAACTTTTTGCAAAACAAGAAAGCCCAGGAAAATCATTACTAAGGTTCTAGCCTGCAGCAAGAAAAGCTTTCTAGCTCTGTGAATGAAAGTTTCAACGAAACCAGCTTTTTCAAAAGTCCCATTGCTTAAATTAGCGTGACCTGCAAATTTTCCTTCAATAAAGTTCATTGCGCTATATTATAAGAACGTCCCTCGTTCTGGTTATTTGCTGTTGATCTGTTCAGTTATACAAGATCCAGAGAACTCCCCTGAAAAAGCGTTTGATTGGCTACAAAAATACGTTCAGCTTTCAGAATAATGTGCCACTTTTGTTAAAACTAAACTAAAGCTTTATATAACCCAACTTTCCTGGCGTTTTTGTTCATTATCCTCTTCCCTATTGAGGCTTCCCCTTAACTCATCAGTTTCGTTTTGTGGAGTTGTGAAGAAAACGCTTCACTAAATTTTTATATGAGCGATGCCATTCCGGAACCGAAAAGACCGCGAAGAACAGGAATGGCTGGCAAGGAAAAGTTTAGCCGTATCACGTGCCAATGACCTAGATACCCGCAATACGGGGTTTCCCATCGCTGTGCCCTACAATAATGCGGTGTCGTCCAGAGAGCTCTTGTCCAACATGATGCCCTGCTCAAACGCCTGCACCAAAACTGTCTTGACATCGTTCTCCAGGTCTTTATTTGGGTCCAAATGCTTTTCGTCAGCGATCAAGCTGTAAATCAAAGTCAAGCATTTCAGATAATGTTGCTTGAATAGATTGTCAAAAGTCGGACCAAGATCAATACCTCTGAACCAACCAGCAACAAAGGCGTAGCAAACTTTAATAACTGTCATAGTGTTTTGGCTTCTCAATTTTCTTGTTTTCTGTGTAGATCTTTGCTTGACAAGATCCAATTTTTTTGATCTCCAGACTGACTGGGTTTTTTTAATTAAATGCTCATGAACAATTAAATCGTTATTAGTATTAGAGTTGTGGAAAATCAAGTCATTTTCTCCTTTCAAACTATCGTTTATAATTTCTAAACATCCAATTCCAATGCTGGTTAATATGGATAATCTTGGCTGTATTGATAACTCTTTGGAGAACAATGTGTCCAGAAGCCAATCCAGTGCTTTTGAAGGATATGCTTTAATTATACAAACTATGGATCTAATTCTATACGATTCAATGGATTTAAAATCTTCTTGTTCATTTTGTCCCTGAATTTTGATCAACAACTTCAAAAGCTCTTCTAAATAGTAACGAATCTCCTGTGTTCTGCTATTTTTCAGTTTTAGCTCCATCAGCTTGCATCCCTCATTTAGAACTTCGAGAACAGACAATAAAGAAGCACTGTTTGAAGAAACCGATAACAGCTGTTTAAAAAAATCTTTAATAAAATAAACTCTTTTATTTATATCATCTGTTAAGGGCTCGTTCGAGAAAATTTGAACTTTGTTCATCTTTTCTTCTAGTTTTACAAATTCTACCTCAGTGTTTTTGAGTTCTTGTGGGTCTTCTATAATACCCAAATCGTCAAATTCCTTATCAATTTCTATAAATCCATCAAAAAACTCTATTTCTGTACTTGTTTTGTAGTTTACTTTGTTGTTAGTTAGTCTTTTGGCCACAATCATTGTTCTTTCAACAATCACTGGTAATGGATTAACTAATCGTTTAGATATGCCATTTAAAAAAACACTATCATGAGCAAATTGTGATTCTAAAGAAGTCAAAGGATCTTCGTCTTCTATCTTTTTGGAACATATTAATATCAGTTTTGTCCAAAGTAGATCGTCCGTTTCAAAGTTCAATTTTGTATTTGAAGCTGAGTTGGCCCATTTCATAATCACAATTCTCAGTAATCTTTTAGTGTGACTTATGCTGCACGCTTTAATATACGCAAAGATAAATACTTCATTCTTACAATAAGTTAATAATCTATCAAAGTCCAGATATACAGGATTCAATCGCTTCAAAACGTAGTAGATGGTATAGTAATTATTTTTATTTGCAATTTTACTCATAAACTTGGATATTTCAAAACTCAATTTCTTTTTTGTTATTGTATTGCTGTCTCTATAGATTTTATTCATAAAAAAATCTTCAAAATTTGCCTTATTGCTTAACAGTGAAGGTTTGTTCTTTCCACCAGCAATAAAAAATTGCTCCATTACAATGGATGAGTTTAATTTAATAATATGAAGCAAAAAGTCTCCCGCAAAATCAGTAGCTTGGCTTTCACTTGCTATCAGATTAGAGTAAAGAATAAACAATCTATCAATATAATTAAAAATGTTGACGCTTTCCAAATCCAAAAGCTTATTAAAAACTCTAGATCCAAAATACAAAGATTTTCCTGATGCAAGTAATTGTCTTTTGTCAAGATTACTCTTCAGAATGTCTTTAAAGTGATTTGTTAAAACAGTGTCACTTTGATATATTAAATTATACAAAATATCTGCAGTGCTGACATTAGAATCATTATCTATAAACTTGCTGAAAAATACAAAATTGAAATTCAAAAGGTGAGCGATCCTGGCTTTGTACCCATTCCTCAAATGCACATAAAGCATTGCATTGCCGAAACATATATTATTAAGAAATATCAAATCTGATATATTAATATTACTACCCGGTAGCTCAATTGCTTTATGGGCTTTATCAATTTTCAGCAAAACATGGTCCATGGAAACATCTGCATCTACATCAATTATATCATCTGTTCTCTCATTTGCCTTTGATACTTTTATTGGTGATCCTAGCAAAACAATTCTATTTTCCTTTTTCAGATTTTTAAAAGCCGTCTCCATATGTATATATAAATGATAGTATATATTCAAAGACTTTAGCTCTAAAAATTCCGGAATATGGTGTTTGTATTGAAGAGTTCTTCTTTTTCAAAACTCAACTAGCTCATGCAATATGGGAGTTCAATGGTTTATTTACATCTTCGATTCACTATTATCATGTGATCGGTCTTTAATATCACGTGACTATTAACTTTTTAAGGTTGAGGTAAGATTATCACAAATATAGTGATGAAAGGTCACATGACAAAAGTAAACAATTATTTCTAGAGCTAACATGAAATTTGTTTATGCCAAACAAAAATAAAGAATTTTTAAGTAATGGTTACAAAAATTTAAGATCTTTATGCTGCCAAGAAGAACATTTCCAATAAGATGGATGTCATTAAAGACTCTAAAACAACCGAGGTGTCAAATTCAAATCCGATTAAAAACTTAGAGATGAATTTGAAAACAGAAGAGGATCATCAAGATGAGCACATTATAGATATAACCATTAGAAAGCGACCTCGCTCTTCACTTTCGGCCAATACTAACCACATAAAACAAAGATTTCAAAATACAAGAAGCATATTTAATTGTGGAGATAACGAAACTCAGAATATAGTCATAAATAAAAGGCAGAAAACAGGCAACGCTTTGAATTTAATAGAAGATAAAAACTGCGCAGAGAAGGTGCCCATTGAGGTCTTTGATGATGTATACATGGAATACTTATTTTGTAAAAAAAAGTGTATAGAAAACGGCAAACTAGATGCTCAGTTTGACGTTTTATTTAAAGAACTTATCAATAAGTGTATAAAAGAACATCTTTTGGACAAGATTCCCGTTCTAATATCTGATTTTTTGACTACAATTTCCAAACTGCTTCGGCAACCACATTCTTTCAAAGAATATAAATTCATTGAAGGGTTGCTAATTGATTGTTTTAATATCATAAGTGCAGACTCTAAAGTGGTGTGGTATTATGAGATTTTGTTGCAAGACTATTATAGATATAATTATGGCTACTTGGGTGTTTTGAAATTGGTAACCCTGCAGTTAATTTTGACACAGAGAGATCAAAATAAAAAAATAATAGGATGCCTTTTGACTTTTTTGGCTTATGACAAGAGATTTTTATTTGGTTTTGAAGAAATAACTATCAAAAAGATAAAAATGGTTAATCTGATCAAGCTATTATTACATATTGCTTCAGCCTTCAAAGAAATCAAATTCTTTAGTCTCTGCAAAATTTTTGAGTACGCTGAGGAAAACAATATAAACATTAACCAGTTTCTTCCACAAATCAACCAAAATAAAGATATAACTGAAATTATTAAACAATCCTATAAGCTAATAAATAGTGAAAATAATATCCTTGCATATTCATATGTGTCGAAAATTGCGCTAAAAATACCTCTGCATCCAGTAAAAGAAGTATTTACTTTAGATGATGTTTGGAGAACAAAACTAGAAAACACTTTTAAATCCTCAAAAAACAGTATTAAGCTTTATGAATTTTATAAACACTATTCCAGCTATCTTTGGACTCATGCATTCACAATTCAAAAACGGGATTTGAATATCATAAAGAAAATTTTAATTAAGGTTAATGATAGTTTAAGTTTTATAAAAACCAATAAAAACGAGGTTACAATTCTTATTAGTCCAATTTTGCTTAACATTATGAACATATTAATCTCAATAAATGATTTGCTTACACTTAATAATTTGACAAATATATTGTTTAATATTTTTGTCACGATTAAAGATGATTTATTTTTGAAATATTCAATCACTTCGAATCTACATATATTTTTAAATACAAAAAGAGGAGCCACGTTATATGAAGAATCTTTAAGCAAATTTCTAAAATACATTAAGACTTTGATATCAATGGAAATGAGAATAGCATTGTTTAAACAACTTTTCAATATAAATTCTTTACAAAGCAATATATCCTTAGCCGATGCTAGCAGTTTTGTAATTGATCACTGCCATCAATATTATGAACTTCTACCGAATTTGGATATGAAAGAATTGAGGCTATCTAGTGATTTAATGAACTGTTTACTGATGAGTGGGTCAAAGAAGTTTTTAACTTCAAGAATTTTTTTACCCATGGTCAATGAATGGTCCTTAATTCTTAAAATGTTGTTTCAAATTATATCCCCAGAAATAGATGTAATAATTATTAATTTTGATGAGCCCATTGTTTCCAACACTTGTCTTTACAGTGAAAGGCATTTTGTTAAATGTTGTTTTCAGTTTTATAGAGAAATGAAAAAGAGATCAATGATGAAATTGTTCAAGATAGGAGACTATTATTTAAACAATGTATTATCAGAAAGAGAAGAAGAGTATCTGATGTCTAGCATTGAAAAAGAATTTTTAAAAGTCTTGTTCCAGTATTTGAAACTAAATGGATTTTATCAATTATCTGTCAAACTTTATCAAACAATTCACAAGATAAAAAATGTTGATGTTGAATTACTAAAAGAATTGAAGAAAACATATTTACAAATTAAGCATTGTTTATTAGGTTTGAATGTGAATTGTTTAAGTTCAAAAATTCAAGTGTTCTCTAATGATATCGATTTTGAGAACCTTGCTGTTTTCTTAGAGGAAATATCAACGCTAGATAATTTAAAGAAATTTAAAAAATTAATCACATCTAAATATTCAACCTTATGGGATTACACAAATAGGTCCCAGATGTCAAAGCCATTATACCTCAAGATTTTGTTGTTTAACATGAGTTTTGCTATAAAAGAAGGTAACCTTTTAGAGTTTGAGAAGGGGCACCATGTAGAAGCACTTCAGAGCTACAAACATGTTCTATCCTTGGGTAAATCTATATTAAAATTTGTTGATTCCCTTACTCAAATAACAAGAATAACAGTGATTAATAATATTTTAGTTTCTTTTGAAAAAATTTTCGAGTTGGTACTGCTTTTGGGCAATTATCTCTATTACGAGTACTTTATTAAAGAGTTTGATATAATTTTGAGTTTTGTTAACGAACCAATGATTAAATTCAAAAAGTACTCACTGTCAATACAATTTGCAGAACTTGTTTTTGATAAATTTGAAAAATTTCAACAAAATATCTTGAACCAAGTTGATTTGAGTAACAGTGATTTGGTTTTTTTAGAGTACTGTGAAAGAGAAAACAAATTGGATCTGATTTTTGAAACATATAAAAATACTAAATTTAAAATATACAAGGATATTCTAATTAAAAACAGCAGCAAAAAGAACAGTTGTAAATGGTTATTGGATTCCTCAGAAACTCCTTTGGAAAGATTGAATCGGGACAGATTCAAATCCTTTGATTATAGGAAACTTGCTTTATTTGATATGAAACACCAACTGGAAAAAAATTCAAATGCTTACTTAAGTTATTGGAATGATTGCTATAAAACAATGGGAATTACGTATGAAAAACAGTTAACTGACAACGTATCTGATTTTAGTCTTGAAGATAATGAGTTTGGTAACACACTGAAAGAAAATATATTTGATATGCAGATTAGTTCCAAGGTGGTATCTTTTGACTATAGTGGGGATGACTTATTGATTGGTATAATAGAAAATCGAAGTGAGTATCATATAAGACTAGCTTTGCCTAAAAAATCTATTGCACATTTTTCTTGTAGCTTGAACAACATTATCCAGGAAAGTAACGACTCTACTTCTGCTCAAGTTACAAGTAAAATTACTACAAAAGAAGAGAGAAAAGAATGGTGGATAAAAAGATACAGTCTTGACTCAAAGTTGGAAGAATTGTTGAATACTTTTGCCCAAGACTGTGAATTCAAGAAGTTAGAACCATTATTTGATCAAAAAGAGCTAAATATATTCCATCCTGATTATAAAAAGTTAGAAACAAATCTTCACATGAATGGCCTTTTCAATGTTTCTTCGTTGGTAATAAGACTTCTGCATTCGGGACTGAGCATAGATGCACTCAGCCATTTAGGCTTGATCAATGAAGGGGCTAATGTCAAATCGCTACTTGAAATAATCAATAGCAATAATGATTTGATAAATAAAATTTACGTCAACTATGACCATACATTTCTGGTTTTGACAGATTTGTTTCATAGTTTCCCTTGGGAAGTGATCTCGATTTTTGAGAACAAAAATATAACTAGAGTACCCTCATTGACTTTACTAAAAAGACTTTTGTCATGCAACTCACTATCATCAATCAAATTACAACAAAATGAAATCTCTTTGGTTTTAAATCCAAATAATGATCTACCTAAAACACAGCAAAACTTTGAACCGATTTTTGATCCTATCTTGACAAATAAAACAATTGGAACCCCACCAACAGAATCACAGTTTATAGAATATCTAAGAAATTCAAAACTTTTCATCTATCTTGGCCATGGTAATGGTATTCAGTATACATCTTCCAAGATGTTGAAAAAACTGAATTTCATAGCACCTTCTTTACTAATTGGCTGTTCATCTGTCAAAGTGACAACAAATAATAAATTTTTTGGCTATGGTACTGTACTTTCATATTTAATTGGAGGATGCCCATTAGTATTGGGTAATCTATGGGATGTGACAGACAAAGATATCGATGCATTTTCAATCTCGCTTTTTAGCAAACTGGGAATAATAAATAATAATGAAAAATCAATAGGAGAAAGTATTGATAGTGCTTGTAGAAAAAGTAGAAAAGAGTGTAGATTGAGGTATTTAAATGGTGGAGCACCTGTGATATATGGGTTGCCCCTTAAATTTGAATTAGAGTAAGTAAAAAATGTGTTCAATTATCCTCTTAAATAGATTCTCAGTGTTTTGATTGTATGCAATGCTTATTGGCGTTACTAATCCTGTGATTAAATAGGTATTTATTGTATTGTTTCCTGGAAATAGATCTTTATTTGGATCCGAAGTTAAATTTATATAGTTTTCCTTATCCTTCTCCGTAATAGAATTTTGAATGTCACGTAGCAACATTTTTAAATCACTATTCATTTCATTATTGATTTTACTCACCTTTTGCTCTAGATTTTGATAATTAAAAACTGATTTGTGCCTTTTTCTTTCACTTAGGCAATTTTTCACAAACATGTTCAGTTCATCATTGGAAAATCTTAAGCAAGAATTTTCTTTAAACAGTATATGTTTGTTTTTAAGTATTCCTATCATATGGCTCTTATCTAAAATGAGAGTTAAACTACTTGGTATAAATGTATTGTCTAAGCAGTTAAGTCCTGTTTCTTTTGATAGAAAGTGCTTGTATATCACTTCTTCTACAAACCTGTTATCCAAACTGATTTCATTAACATAATTTTTCAGTAGTTTCTGCTTTGAAGCTTTGAACTGTTGTTCTTGAAATTCTTTAATCATTATAGGTTTAAAAGAGTCCCTGGATAGTAATTTAATGGAATCAAAACAGTTCGTTCTAGAAAATAAGACATTTCTAGGTAATTTTAACATTGATGATTATTAGATTTAGTGAGCTGATGCTCAGGTTTATAATGAAGTATTGGTCCCCTGTCAAATTTATATCTATGTTTCTTAGCTTCTTCTAAAAATTTTGAAGTTGATAATGCCTTTAAATCATCACGTGAACAGATGCTTGCATTAATATTGTTTCGGTTGTGGGTTGTTTGATTGATGGCCATACTTAATAATTATCAATGAACAGGTGGACACAACGAAAACATATAACAAGGGTCTATTTCTGAAATCTCCACATTATATGTCGAGAGAAGAGCATTTAGAGGATCACAAGCTGCCATGTTTCTGCTGTAACTAAGAAGAGCGTCTCAGTCACGTGATCAGTGATACAAAAATACGAGGCAGTTTTTCGGCTTATATAGGGTCATTTAGCTGAATATTCCATTTGATGGGTAATAATGAAAGGTTTCAACAAAACCCGTAGCTACTTGTTTGCTAAATAGTGCTTTATAGAATGTCTGGGGTCAAAGAAAAATTTATCGATGGTATGCGTCAGATTGCTAATCAAGCCATGATCTTGACCACAAACAGTAAAAAAACAGGCACGTTAAATCCCAAAGATCTTAGAGGAGTGACATTATCTTCATGTGTTTCTCTAGCAGTAAAACCTTACCCAATGCTACAGTTTAACCTAATGAGACCTTCTTTTACATCAAATGTTTTGCATTCCAATAAGCCACATAGATTAGCTCTACACTCATTACCACCAACCGAAAAATCTGCAAAACTTGCAAAATTGTTCAGTAAGGGAGCAAACATTCAGCCTATTATAAACTCCACCTGGAATAAATTAGAAACCTCCAAAAACAAACTGAAGACATTATTTGATGAATTAGACAAAAGAGAAAAACTTATCAACAAAGAAAAACCAACAAATGATAAAGTTCATCATATAGTTACGCCTTTTGAGCCTTTCACCCTTCTCCCCAAGGAAGATTATTCATTTCACGATAGAGAAGTACCTTTTTTGAAAAATGCAACAGTGGTTTTTATATGTGAAACGATTCCAAAAATGCAATTCAACGTTGGAGATCATGAAATATGGTGCGTCAAAGTTTTGGATGTTTTGGCCCCTGGAACTGAAAATACCACCAAGAGTGAAACTGGAGGATTGCTATACTGCAACAGAAACTTTCATTTATTGAACCAAAGTACCATATAAAGAACACTGAATTCTGTTTTTGATTCATAAAAAATTGGCTTAGTATCTTAGCTATTTATAGTTGGATATACATATTTATAATAAGTTTAAATGTCTTTATTTGTTTCAGCACTTCTAGCTATATAGGGATTTGTTCATATCAACTTTACTGTTATTTCCGTCACTGGCTGATTCAAGGTCACTTTCTTCTGGCATTTGTGATAGCTTTGGAGCTTTTCCTGAAACTTTGTTCGTCAATGAACTCAATGAGGTTAAAGATGATATTCTCTTGTGGGACAGGAGGGGGTTACCGCTTGCTGAAACTCCCTTTTTTAAAGTGTTTAATGAGTTGGTAGAGGATGATTGTACAAGGTTTGGCTTTTGTGGTTGAGGGGAGTGTGGTTTACTCATCACTTGTCTAGCCATTGATGCAGGCGATTGCACAGTCTTTGATTTGCTAGTGATTGTCGGGTTTGAAGTGGTTTTTTTAATTGGAATAGCAAAATAACCACCTCCAGTAGAATTGTAGTTAGAAGATGGTGCCATCTGGCCCAGGGGTGAAGAATCGTTGGAAGAAATTTTACCTCCATTAAGTAGGTTTTCTTGTGGACTCGAAACTAACTTGAAGCTATCATTTGACATTTTACCAAGAGAATTGCCACCTGGAGAAGAAGCAAGATTGTTACTATTCATAAAGTTCTTTGATTGGGCATCAGACGCTGTTGGTGGAATATTGTCAGCATTCAAATTTATTGAGGAATCATGGTTGGAAGTTCTAGGTTCATTAACAGTAACTAAGTTGCCATGTTCATCAATACTTGGGGTCATCACAACACTTCCATGAGAATTTGGAGGTGTAAACTTCTTTGATTTTGACGGCATCTCAATATGAGAAGGTTTTTCCAATCTTTGAGACCCTTTACCACTATTAGCAGCTTTTAAAGCTGTTCCTGAAGCATTGCTACTTTTTGATTTTAATAAGTTGTTTCTTTGAGCATGTTCTAACTTCAAATTAACAACCTTTTCATGAATATATTTGGCTCTATCTTTTGAAGTTTCGTAACTACACAACTGATTAATATCTTGAAGCCATTTTTTGAATAATAATTTGGATTCTTGCTCTGATAGCTCTCCTGAAGAATCATATCTGAAAGAAAAGCTAGTATCAGAATAAGAGTTGTATGTAGTAGTAGTTGGTGATTCAGCTCTTGGAATATCCAATGTGCTAGAGGAATTAATGGAATGCAGTTTGTTTGAGATATCAGAAGAGTGTGGCTTTTTCCATAACTTCCCCAATTTTTTTGATACTGATTTAGCTGAGGAATGTGAATAATCTAAGCTACTGTGATTTTTATTGGTATCCAGATATGCTGTACCAGTATACTCAGATGGCTGTTCTTCAATCATACCTACTGCATCTTTTCTCATCCTAATAACCATATTTTCATCAGAAGATTCTGCTAAATAGGCATGGTTCAAGTTGATACTCATTATAGGAGTTAACAAAGATTTAGCATTCTTGTTAACAATAGCGTCGTCACTATTGCTAGAATTCGACTTAAAGAAATCAGATGATTTAAATTCGTGCATGTAGTTTGAAGTTAGAATAAAGTAACTTCTGACATATTTTTTTAATTTGTTTTTCTTTAACAAATAGCCTGCCCTTACACATTTAGCTAAAGCAGATTTCATATGTGGATATTTGATATCAGTCAACTTTCTATAAATGGGAAACGGATCATTGGATTTCCAATTCAGTAAACTCGTTGGGTGATTAACTACAAAATTATCCCATTCAATGGCCGGAGGTTTATTTAAAATACCTTGATTTAGATCTCCACACAAGGTTTGGAGAGTTACCCTCACTTGAGAATCTATCAAATTACTGTACTTGGACAATGATTTTTGAACATTAAGATAAATAATCTTTTCTAACTCCAAACCATTCTTTTGTAGATTGGTATATGAATCTTGCAAATAATGTTCTTCTAAAAGTTGTCTTTTCAACTGTAAATCTAGTTGTAATTTCAACAAATATGGGTCATTTTTTGACTTCAAATTCTTTTTGCTAGGATCCATCAAATCAAAGAGATTTACATTTGAATTATTGTTATTTTCAATAAATTCTAAAGAAAGAGTAAATTTTTGCAATAGCTGACCTGTTATAGCAACATGTTCCTTGATGTTGGTTTTAAAATCGTCATGTAAAGATTTAATCTCTTTAATCTTGAAGGTCAAATCTTTCTTTAAATCTTCTAATTTTGGAATAATTTTTGATTCCAATTCTTTGCTGGCCTCATACTGTTTCTTTGCTAAGGCGATGTGATGTTTTTTCAAAATAACTTGCAAATCTTGAATAGATCCACTGCCAAAAGGTAGATAATCACCCGTGTTAATCGTTGTTGTGGTTATGGAGGAGGGACTGTTGTTGACATATTCATCGTCAGACTGATTTGAGTTCGCTGAAGAAGTAGAGGTTGTTCTGTTACCAAGCTTAGGTCTGGCTGGAAAAGAAAAGTCATCTTGAGAAGATGCATTTGCTCCTAAATGTTCACCATTTGACTTGCTTGGCATCGCAGTTGTGGTTGTTGCTGTGGTTGTAGAAGTTTCACCGCCCACAATAGTACCATTGTCCAATACATTTGGTAAAATAGTGCCAAATTTCATGTTCGCTTTAATGTTATTGTTAATTCTTGCAAATTGTTCTTGAGCCATGGAAATTTCTCTATAGTAGCTGATCAAAGCTTTTAGAATCCTTTTCCATTTGATGAATCTGTCAACAATAATAGTTGTTGGGTATTCATTGCTCAAAGATGTAGTTGTAAGAGTAGTATTTTCATCTACATATGATCCGTACACAGATTTGTCTCCATCTGAACCTAAGCTTGGTAGGGCATGAGAAGAGAGATGAACATTCAGAGGGTTCTTGACAGTGGTAGTAGTGGTAATAGTTGAGTTGAAATTTTTACCTTGTTTGTTATAAACTTCCACAGTTGAATTGGTTCCTTTTGGAGTAGGAACAGCTATGAAAAAGGGAGAATTAAAACATGTTTTTGGCAAAATTTTGTTGTTGGCCGCAGATTCATTGGCTATGCTTGTCAAGCTGGTCATGCTCATAGCAGATTTGTAAGATTTAAGACCTGGTCTCACATTTGCGTGGTTGCTTAAAGGTTTAGGGCTAACTCTACTAGCCATTATATCCTGAACGTTGTTCATCGATTGCGTCTTTTTGTGATTGGAGATGTTTGATGAGGAGTTGATACTGTTGTGTGCCTTGTGCTGCGGAAAAAATTCGCTGTTGTTCTGCCCATCAACAGCTGTATCATTCGTGTTCAATGAAGAGGAAACGTCTCCTGCCAAAAACATGTTCATCATCTCCTGTTGAGAGCCAGACTCACTGCCAGAAGTTACTCCACTTCCGTTCTGGCTGGATTCTTGTGTTGCATCATCATTTTGGTTAATGTATGAATAACCATTATTATAATCGCTGTTCATACTTCTGAATGCAACTTATTGTGAGAGACAGAAGAAAAAAGGGGCGGAGAAGAAGGGATGAGACACAACTGTGTGGAATGGTGGGAATCAAAGTCTTATTCTGCAAAATTCAAAAAGGAAAAAGCAATTAATCAATCAAAAGTCCTTATTTACGAGCTTCTCCGTATATTTTTTGGTTTTTCGAGCCTTCTAGTCTTGCTTCTTGTTACTTCCTTTCCTGTCTGACCATAGAGATCATAAAATCCACGTATGTCTATTTATATAAGTATGAACACCTTGTTTAAATATCTTGCTAACCACAAAAAAAAGATACGCTACCGAAATAACTAAAGCGAAGTGATTCGATTCCAGATTTTTTTGGCTGTTTGTTCACGTTAAAAGATAGTAGGAGAGCTGTCAGTGGGAGCCATTCCGGTAAATGGAGCAGAAATGTGAGTATAAAAAGCCGCAAAAGATCATATGGTGGGACTCCAGCAGAGGGAGAGAGAAAACCAAGACAGAGCAATCATGTGACAGGCAAAATATGACTTGAATTGAGCAGGCTTTTTCGCATGGCTCCAGTAAGAATCGCGGCTGTTTAGCTTAGGCCATAATCTTTTCACGCCACTCCTTGTAGGCAAGGCAAAAAACCGGTGGAGGATTTGAGGTGACTAGTTTTTTTTTTTTTTTTTACCGGGCAATACGAGGATTCAACCCAGCGATATGTCAACTGACAGTGGAACCTGGGATAAAGGCCAGACGGACGGTAGTCATGTGATTTAAATCCGCAGTCGGAAGTTTCTTTGGGCTATTCTCTGCCAGTTTGCTGCCTCGTAGGACCAACCAGCAATTTGGTTGGGGGACATACTGCGAAAAACCCAGTACTGCTCACGTGCGCCTTTTTACCGCCCAGGTACTGGGGCTCGTCTACTGCTGTACAGACCCACCATCACACTCACGGTGTGCGCGACAGCGGCTGAAATACATATATCGTCAAGACAAGTGCACAGAGAAGGACAATGGGTTCATCTTATTTCTTTTTTGTTTCTTCTATATATAGCAAGATTTCTATTCAGCTTTGACTTTCGAGTCCTTGCACGTGCCGCAAAGCTTGGTTTTGGCTATCTTCACCATAATCATAAACCAATACATATTCAATACATCCAAAACACCATTTCCCGCAGTGATAATGAAAGCGTGACTTTTTTGGAATCTAGGATCACTATAGCAAACAGAGAAATCAGCAACCAAAATCCCCACCTGGACCAACCCCCAGGCAATTCGGCAGAAGAAAAATACGGTCATAAATACCGCTTCATTCGCCTGCGCCAATTTGGTGTGAGACAGCTTATAGTGGTTGCTGAACCATCTTATATTCAAAAAAGGATTGCTTAATTCAAAGACCAAAAAAACAGCTGCGTAGTAATTTATGAAGTGCGATAATCCTATGGAGTAGACTGTAAATGAAACTATGCCGTGAACCATGAAGGCAGGAGTGGAACAATAGGCTGAAATAGCCATGTCCCAAAGAAAATAGCCGCATGCTAAAATGGCAATTTTATCGTTGGTAGGGGTGGATCCAAACACTCTTTCTAGCGCTTGCTCCTTAAAAAGCGGCCAGTTAAAATTGACAAAGGAGTGAGACTGTTTCAGACCATTAGCGATGTCTGCAAACGTAAAGTAATAATCAATATCCTCGTAAATCGCCTTGAAACAAAACTCCAAAATGCAAATAGCCTGAATAAAAGAAACAATGTGCATGGCCACCTGGTTTCTTTTTTTCTTTTTGCCGTCCTTGGCCAATAAATCCTTATCGTTTTTACTAATCAATAGCTTGCTTAAAACAGGCTGGATTACAAAGAAAGAGAACAAAAACAATAGATGATAGCTTACTGCAACATATAGAACTTGGTGCAGATGAGAAACATAAATCTCGTTCAAAAAAGATACCTTGTTCAGCAAGTACTTCTGGACAAAACAATCGTACTTCCCATCCAGATCAGGTTTTGGAATAGCTAGAATGTAGTCAACTAAAGCACCAAACATCGTATTTGAAAAAGCTGTAGAGACACCGATATGGGGTTGTAAAGCTTTATGGTGATGGTTTTAAATGTTTCTCCTAGTGCAAGCTATTTCTATTTTCTCTAAGGATTATTATTCTCAGTGTTCTCTGGACGCTTCTGCTTTGAACCGTGTAGAAAAATAACAACAAATCTATAGGTGCGGAAAACAGCTGTGCGGATTTAACAACAAGCATAATCTCACGGCTCGATAATATAACATAATAAAAAGAGACTATTCTTCTAGCCGGAGGTTTGAGTTTTCGTGCACTTAAAAAAGCGGGGAACAAGTAATAGCACGTGACAGCTGGCTGCCAAAGCTGGCCTCAGACATGCCTTTACCGCATCACTGAACCATCGATAGGTGACCCTTTAAGCAGTACCAGAATAAGAGC
The DNA here is from genome assembly GCA_019649515.1 of Hanseniaspora mollemarum. Lineage (NCBI taxonomy): Eukaryota > Fungi > Ascomycota > Saccharomycetes > Saccharomycodales > Saccharomycodaceae > Hanseniaspora > Hanseniaspora mollemarum. Next base: position 102,091 of record JABFEO010000016.1, on the reverse strand, counting down.
AAAAAGAGATACTATGCTGTCTCTAGTTTACATAAAAACACAGAGATCAAATAAGATGTTTTGTTGCTGCGGCGTAAATAAAAGAAAAGGGTTGTTGTATAGATATATATTCAGATGCAAAATTTGGCCAGCTGGTTCTTTTCTGTTGCTCCGCCTTATATCACGTACTTAAAGCTTAGTAGGAAGTGTCGACTACATACCTACCCAAAATCTTCCCACTTTCCATTTCTCCGTACACTTTAGGTAATTCAGATAAACCAATGATCTTGATTGGGGATCTAACTAAACCTCTGGCAAAGAAGTCTAAAGCTTGTCTGGTGTCAGCTCTGTTACCGACGTAAGAACCGACAATCTTGTAAGACTTAACGACTTGGTCGAAAACGTTAGATTTACAGTAAGCGTTGGCTGGTAACCCTACCAAAACAACAGTACCATTTGATCTTACATACTGTGTCGATTGGTTGATTGCAAATTCAGACACAGCAACGTTGATGACAGCGTGGGCACCACCTTTAGTAACTTCCAAAATTTTCTTTGGAACGTCTTTTTCCTTAGTGAAGTCAACAAACACATCACCACCAACCTTCTTGAACAATTCTTCTTTTCCTTCACCACCGTCAATTCCAACAACAACCAGTCCCATAGCCTTGGCGTATTGAACAGCCAAAGATCCTAGACCACCAGCAGCACCTGAAATGGCAACATATTGGCCTGGCTTTGCCTCAGAAGATTTCAAGGCTTTGTAAACAGTGATACCAGCACACAAAATTGGTGATATTTCAGCCAAGTATTCTTCATCCTTTCCGTACCATTGAGTGCCTTTTTGTGGCTTTGGAATGTGAGCCGCTTGCACAGCTAGACCGGTAGCGTATTGTTGGAAGGAGCCGTCATGTGTGTAACCAGACAAGTCAGCTTCTGGACAGTTGGATTCGTTGGACAATTCACATTCTTCACAGTTCATACAAGAACCGTTCAACCACTTGATACCAGCGTAGTCACCCAAGTTCCAACCTTTGACGTTGTTACCAATGGCAACAACAACTCCAGCACCTTCATGACCACCTACTAAGTATGGATCTAATTTAACTGGCAATGGCCAATCACCCTTCCAGGCGTGCAAATCAGTGTGGCACACTCCTGAGTACTTGATGTTGATCAAGATTTCATCTGGTTTAACCTCTGGTATTTTAATGTCTTCATATGTCAGCTCGCCTCCGTTCTTATAAAATACAATAGCCTTTTGAGTTTCGGGAATTTGTGGTGACATTTTTAATTAGCAGATTATGGTTGTGAAATATCTGTTCTTGGTTTTCTTTTTCTTGGTTTATATCTCTCTGAAACGGCTAGAAAAGTTGACCTGGAAAATGAAATCGTTTAATCCAGAGTCAAATTCTAAATCTTCAACCTCTATTTTCACGCTCCTTATATACTTATTCCAAATCCCACCAATACTGAAAAATCTTTCCTTATTTTTCAGTGCATCATTTTTTATGCAGGAATCCTTATCCGGTTTTTAGAAAGCAGTAAGCTTTAGCACCCCCGAAAAAAATAAAAGTAAGGATATGTGGGGAATAAAGCACCAATTTCGGGGTATGTAGGTGGATTTAAGCCGCGTGATTAAGAAATTGTGAATTGGTAATATGGAAAAACAGTTTAGGCCATTCACGTGCCCATCAAGACACGCTTGAGGAGATATGGTCTTTTAGTCTCAGAAGAGAGATGTGTGTAGCAACAGGACAGCAGCTTTTTTAGATGTATCCAGTAGATGAAAGTTCGGCTGCCAATCAGAGCAAAAATTTGCTTTTTTTGGTGTTTGACTTCTTTTCAAGCCTTGCAAAAGAAGGCTGCAGTGAAGAGCTTTTCAGGTAGCTCGAGGAAGGAAAAACGCTGTGTTCGGGTAGGGTCGCTCAAGTGTTGATCGCGTGACCAATGTGAAGTCAGCAGCGTTGGTCACATGAAAACGTCTCTCACCGTTCTGCTTGCCTTCAACTGCCTTTGGCCTCTTGGTTCAGCTCCAATGGATTAATAACATTACAGTATATATCAGAAGTATTGTTCAGTGGTTGTACTTGCCCGCTCTGTCAGTAAAATCGTTCGAAAAAAGCTACTGCTTCTTTTCATTTGCTGCAGCAGCATCGTTTTCAGCCAACATAACAACAGCTCTGTTCAGTTGAATAACGTTGGCGATTTGCTTGAAAATGTATCCTGGCAATGTGGCTATAAAGAAAATGAAGCCTAGTTTGCTCCATATTGGGCTTTCAGTACATGACAACCAGTACAAAGAAAGATAAAACAACTCATTGAAAGCACAAATTGTGAACAAAACAATTCTGTTGGAATAATACAAGTAGAGCAACCAATTTTCGTCAGAGGCTATATTCTTGTGCGATTTGCTTCTGGAGCAGGACAGAGTTGCGTACATGTGGATGTAGTGAGACGACAAATCTAAACTGTTCATCAACTGCAAAAAAATAACTATATAGTATTTATGGCTGTATGCAACACACAGGTAGCAGATCAAGCACGCAGTGGTGGATCTGTCGGAAACCATATCCAAAACAGCACCAAACATTGAGCACTGATCATATTTTCTGGCCATGGTTCCATCAAGAGCATCCAGCAAGCAGCTTATACCATAAATCAAAGTTGTTAGTGTTGGGAATTTGGGCATAAAAAACAATGATAGTACCATTGTTACCACTCTAGAATAGCCAATCAGGTTTGGAATGTATAGGAGGACATCTTTGGAAGTTATGTCTTTTTTTTCAAGTTGAGTGGACATGGTGAATCAGCAAACAACTGTGAAATAAATGCAGTTGTTAGGGCAAATGTGAGGAGCTTGGTTTAAACACCTTTCATCTCTCTCAAGGATGTGGCGAAGAATGAAAATCCGCCAGTTTTTTTCATGTGGTTTCGATCCACGAACTGTTTGTTTGGAGACAGGTGAAAAAGATGCCCCGAAAGCCGGAGTCACGTGACAAAATGGTAGTCTTGTGCTGAATTCTTCAGCTGTGCTGCTGATTGTTTCGTTAAAGTGTTAAGGAATATGTATATAAGTGACTGCATCAGAGATAATGATGTCTTTTAACATGGTATGTGTCTTAAAAATTGTTTATTATGTATTGGTAAACTGACAAACTTATGGCAGTAGTGGGAGCGGACTTCAGCAGGCCCATTGGCAATCCTTGGTACAGCGCCAGAACTCCTTCGATCTTCACTATTTGTTTCCCAATACTGAAAAAAGTTTTGGACTTATAGCTCTGGAAAATCTCTGATTCAGTTGTCAGTTTTTGCAGGTCTCTTGCTTCCATTATTTGTAGTCTTCTTCTGATCGTATCCAATGGAAATGTGATTGTCTTTGCGGTAACACCGGTAATAGAGGATATAAATGGAGAAATAAACTTGAAATCTTCGTTTCTTTCTGTAAATATTTTCAGAGATTCATAGGATGAAAACACTATTGAGGTGCTTAGAGCAAAAGTTCCTATTGATGCTGTGCAGCCCTTAAATAAGCCTCTGATTCCGTTTTCATATTTCCAAATTTGAGCCGTCTCTTTGAAAATATTTGTTTTGTTTTTATTGGATACTGCCACAAATCTAGTTTTTAGAATATCCAGTGGGTATGTCACAACACACGCACAAACACCGCTCATTGCACCAATAATCAATGAGTTTAGGGATTGATAGTATTTCTCACTGAAACTTGAATCAAACAGTTTTACTCTTGCATTTAAAAATGAATAGGTGGAAAATTGAACAGAACCATAAAGCAAATACATCGCCATTCCGGGAACATTACCCTTGAAAAACCCAGGTAGCCCATCTCGATGAAATATCTCTTTGCACAGTGAAATCACATCACTGCCGTTTCTTCCAAATTTGATAAATTTTGAGTCCGGAATCAGGCCTTTGGTATTGTGTTCTCTGGAGACCTCGAAGGATCCAATGCCAAAGTTCCGTTTTGTAGTATTCTTTGTTTCATGGATTGATATAATTTTATTTCTAGGTGTCAATTGTGCTGATATTTTCAAAACATCAAGAGGTGCCGTAAATGCTCGTGCTAGTACTCCACTCATTGCTCCTGCAACCATAGATTTTATTACACTTACTTCAGCTCCATTCCTTAGTGCATCTTTGGACATTTATTCAAAAGTAGTAGATAGGAGTGATCTTCTGACTGAATATACCTTTGTTTTTGTTTATTTGAAAAGCTATGATACTGGTTTGTTCTGCTTTTCCCTAATTCATGTATGTGTTTTCAATCACAAAATCTCCTCTGAATCTATTTTGATGCGTATTATTTCTTTTTTTGCCTGGCAGTGAAACTTTCGTAATATATAGTAAAGGAAATTTTGCCGGAAAGTGCTTTTGCTTGTTGAGAATATGGTGTAGAATATCTATTTAAAAATGAATTTTCCTGAATTATAGCCTTATTAGACTTTTTTGAGAGATTCAATATGATATTCCCTTCAGATTTTAACTACTACTTTTGTATTCTAGCCAAAAAGAACCCATAAATCCAAGGATAAATGATATTTCAGAACTTATGACTAATAGTTGGTTAAAACGCAGCTCAAAATATAATGTAAATTCACCCTAATGACAGAAATCAACGGTATCTAATGGCTGCTTTCTAGGAATATAAGGGGTCCTCAAAGCTTATGACATATGAAAGCATTGTTAAGCAGTCCAGACATTAAAAAAAATATTCATAAAAAAATAAAGGTCTTACCCGGATTCGAACCGGGGTTGTTTGGATCAAAACCAAAAGTGATAACCACTACACTATAAAACCTGTAGTATTTTTGTTTTAAAAAGACAATCATATACTGGTACCAATAGTAATTTGTTTTATTCTTTGAAAAACATACGTCATAGCAAGCCCGTTTTCTTCAAGTGGATGTTCTCTTAAAATCAAAATCTGCATAATCCAAAGATTCATATTCTCCCCTGTGTATGCACTGAGCGCTGGGTTGCTGCGCAGCAGAACCCAAGTCATGTGACTGCCTCCATTTGTGAGCCAAACGAATGTGAATAAAAAGAGGTTCACCTTTATCCTCGTACACATAAATTCAAGTCCGTATTAAGGCTTTGCCTTTATCTTACGGCTATAAATAATACGTGCCTAATCCCAGCTGTATTTTGTGCTACCCCAAAGTAGTACCCTCTCGCATTTTCAGAGTCCTCTTTAAATCGTGAACCCAAAAAAAAAAGGCAGAATTATTACTCAGTTATCACACTTCCCTAGGAAAGCTTGAGATAAACAAGAGAGGTTATTGAAAGGACTATATAAAGCGAAGGTGATGGATAAACGATACTAGAAAGGATAGAGGAATCTAATGGAAGAAACCAGGGAAGTCAAGCTCAACGTGACGCGAGATGAGGTTAGATGCCTCAAACCCAACGTCGTCACACGATCTAATGCTTTGCAGAGCTGTTCCTGTAACGACGACCGTCTACGAGGGAGAGCGACTGAGCACAAAAAACCAACAAAACAACTGTTATATCATAATGGGTGCAAGGCTGTATAAACTATGATATAACTGCATTTCAGTCATGTGACATAAAGGCTGTCTATCTCTTTTTACCTCAAGCCTATTTACACCCCAGGAAAAATATTTATCCGACGTAAGCAGCCCTGCAACTGAGTGTTTTCCTCCTCCTCCCTGCTCTCCCATACAGCCCCTTGGTGTCAAGTGATAGCACTGATTTTCCTGATTGGATCCATTTAGCTCCTTATCCACTAGTATCCCTAAAAAAATCACATGTCTTTTACGAATAGTGGAATCTCTTAGCGTTTTTCACCATCTCATTTTTTTTGTTTACTATACGAGCCGAACAGAAGCTCTTTTTTTGGCTCAACCATAAGATTGAAAAAAAAACCTTGTATTCTGATTTTTCCTTTAGAAAGATCCCCACAAGTTTTAAAAAATGTATAGGGTGAGTTTTTACCCGATTTAAAAATTCCAAAGTGGAACCAGGCTGCTGTAGCAAAGAGTGGCTCTCCATTCTCATCACCAGTTATAGCCTTCCTAAAAATGCAAAAGTGGTGCGTTCTGGTGGAGGGAAATCATAGTGAAAATGTTAATAAAAAAAGAATATAAAAGGGAAGGATGGGAAAAGATATTTTGGTAATTTGAAGAATAGAAATTGGAAGGAGTAACCATCGAACAATACAAGTTCTAATATATCCCTAATAATAATGTCTGTCCCAAAAACTCAAAAAGGTGTTACCTTCTATGAAAACAACGGTGCTTTGAAATACGAAACCATTGATGTTCCAACACCAAAGTCTGACGAAATCTTAATCAACGTCAAGTACTCCGGTGTCTGTCACACTGACTTGCATGCCTGGAAGGGTGACTGGCCTTTGCCAGTTAAGTTTGACCCATACTGTGTTGGTGGTCACGAAGGTGCTGGTGTTGTTGTTGCCATTGGTGACAACGTCAAAGGTTGGAACTTGGGTGACTACGCTGGTATCAAGTGGTTGAACGGTTCTTGTATGAACTGTGAAGAATGTGAATTGTCCAACGAATCCAACTGTCCAGAAGCTGACTTGTCTGGTTACACTCACAACGGTTCTTTCCAAGAATACGCTACCGGTCTAGCTGTCCAAGCCGCTCACATTCCAAAGCCAACCAAGGGCTCTGAATGGTATGGTAAGGACGAAGCATACTTAGCTGAAGTTGCTCCAATCTTGTGTGCCGGTGTTACCGTTTACAAGGCCTTGAAGTCTGCTGACTTGATGCCAGGTGAATGGGTTGCCATCTCCGGTGCTGCTGGTGGTTTAGGTTCTTTGGCCGTTCAATACGCCAAGGCTATGGGTTTGAGAGTCATCGGTATTGATGGTGGTGAAGGTAAAGAAGACTTATTCAAGAAGTGTGGTGGTGAATTCTTCATTGACTTCACTAAGGAAAAGGATGTTCCAGCCGCCATTGTCAAGGCCACTAACGGTGGTGCTCACGGTGTTATCTCTGTCTCTGCCGCTGAATCTGCTATTTCCCAATCTACTCACTACGTTAGAACCAACGGTACTATTGTTTTGGTCGGTTTACCAGCCAATGCTTACTGTAAATCTAACGTTTTCGACCAAGTCGTCAAGTCTTACAAGATTGTCGGTTCTTACGTCGGTAACAGGGCTGATACCAGACAAGCTTTAGACTTCTTTGAAAGAGGTTTAGTTAGATCTCCAATTAAAATTGTTGGTTTATCTACTTTACCAGAAGTTTTCCAAAAGATGGCTGAAGGTAAAATCTTGGGTAGATACGTTGTTGACACCACTTACTAAACCCATTTTTAGTTCCCCCATACTGATGAAACTTTTTTAATGAACAATACAATAAAACACTTACAAGTTTATGCTTTTTATGTCTAATGCGTATAAATTATATATATAAGATCATAAATGTTTTTAAATGAATACAAAAATATTATAGGCTTTCGTCTTTTTATTCATACAAACTATTGTCGTGAGCAGATCCCGTATATATTCTTTTATTCAGTTCTAGCGGGGCGAAGAATAAAATATGCAGCCAGTCGGTTCGTGGCCGCTGCAGCCGAGTCAGCAGGATTCCCGGGCCTTAATTGCCGGGATGGCTATTTGTGTTAAAAGTGATACACGTGATCACAAACATTGCGTGACGTGTTTTGCACGTGATCCTTGTGAAAATTGCTTTTTTTTGCTATTTGCTTTCTGGGTGAGGAGAGGTGGCCCAAGTTGCTGCTAGTTGAAAAGGTGTGAGGCTAATTGCCAAAGCTCTATTGAAGCAGAAACAGACCAAAACCACTGAATAGATCCATTTTCTTTAATGAGCAAAACTCTTTTAAAGTACGCTGTTTTACCCAATCTTGATGGTTCCTGCGAACTATCAACTCCGAACTCCAAAGTGATTGCTGGTGTTTCTGGTCCCATTGAGCCTAAACAAAGACATAGACTTCCCTTACAGTCAGCAATTGAGGTTGTAATAAAGCCATCATATGGTATCGGACCAACAACGAGAGAAGTTCTTATGCAAGATAAATTGGCTACTATTTTGCAAGCGATTATTGTAACTGACCTTTATCCTAGAAAACTGGTCCAAGTGAATGTACAAATACTCGAATCTCCGTTTGATGAATTTGGCTCTTTAAAAGGAAACACTTTTAACGAGGTTCTATCCTCTATGATTGATTTGACCTCCTGTTTTAACAGCAGCTTTATAGCGCTTTGTGATTCGGCTATAGCCTTAAAGTCCTCCTTTGTCGCATCACTTCTAGGCATCAGTGAAGATAATGAAAATCAACTAATAAACCTTTCTGAGGTCAGTGATTTGGAAACATTAAGATCTTATAACTTCAAATCACTACATTTAGTGGTTTTAGAAATTGAAGAAAACAAGCCTACTAATGTTTTACTACTAGATTCTCAAGGTGAATTTAACGATGATGATCTCTTACAAGTGCTAAACACAGCCCAGGAAATATCACAAACAGAATTCCATAACATAAGAAACGTTTTGAAAAATAAGATTGCTCAAGACTTCATTTGGAAATCATAAGGAAAATATCAACATCTGAGTACTGCATTTTTTTTTTTAATTCATTTTTATGTATCCATATATAAATAATATCAAACATTTCTGACTATTCATAATTGCAATTTCTTCAAATTAGTAATGGTGGATTCAAAACCTTCGATGTCAGCTTGGTAGTTTTCTAATTTGACCTTGTTTTGTTCTTGAATATCAGAGTTGACCTTGGTTTCATAATCCTTGACAGAAATTGACTTTTCTAAGTTTTTCTTAAAGTTCAAAACTTTTTCTAACTTCTTTCCAACCTTTGAGATTTCAGAATCTATGTCGACTTGGCCTTTAACCAAAACGTGAACGTTGATTTCTGGGTTAACAGCCTCTAAGACACATCCTTCTGGAACGTCAGAAGAAGATTTAACAACAGAAACTTCTTGAATAGCCTTGATTAAGGAAACAATAGATTCTTTCTGCTCGCTAAATAGATCAAAGTATTTAGTAGTTTCAACGACAACCTTACCTTGTTTCAAAATCCCAAATTGTGCTAGTATAGATCTAGATGTTTTAACAGATTCTAAAATAATGTCGTAATCAATTAAAGACTTCTCATTAAAGAATTCTTCCTTGAATACTGGATAAGAAGCTTTAACAATAGTTACAGACTTTTCAGTGGATCTCTTTGGTAATCTTTGCCACATCTCTTCAGTAACAAAAGGCATGAATGGGTGAATTAACTTCAACGCATTGTCTAATAGAGTATACAAAGTGTCTTTAGCGGATTTTTGTTGTTCTGGAGTACCTTGGTCAATCAAATACTTGGAGTTTTCAATGTAAACGTCACAAATGGTGTACCAGAAAGCATAGATTTCACTGGTGGAAGTCAAAAAGTCTCTCTTGTCTAAGCTTTCGTTAACAATCTTATTAGTTTGAGTCAGCTTATGTAAAATCCACTTTTCAACAAGAGATTCGTTACCACTTAGTTTTTCTTCACTTGGTGGAACATAGTTGTCACCTAATCTCATCAAAGCAAACTTAGTAGCTTGGTAAATTTTATTACAGAACTTTCTGTAACCATCAACTCTTAAAATGTCTAAGTTTATATCTCTACCACCTGTAGTATAGGCACAAAGAGCAAATCTCAAAGCATCTGTACCACACTGTGGAATACCAGATGGGTAAGACTCTTGTTGACCTGTCTTAGCCTTTTCAATTTCTCTTGGATCCAAATTTCCCAAATATAACTTGGCATGTAAGTCCTTCAAAGAAATACCATTAATAACATCTAATGGATCAATAACATTTCCTAAGGACTTAGACATCTTTCTACCTTGTGCATCTCTGACCAAAGAGTGACAGAAAACTTCATTAAATGGAGCCTTTCCAGTTAACTTGATACCTAATAATATCATTCTAACTACCCAGAAGAACAAGATATCCCATCCGGTTTCTAACATAGAGAATGGATAGAATTGGGCCATATCTTTGTTGCTATTAGGCCAACCTAAAGTGGAAAATGGCCATAACCCTGAGGAAAACCATGTGTCTAAAACATCTTCATCTTGTTCCAAAGTAAAGTTCTTGCCACTGAATTGTAAAGTAGCTTTACCTCTGGCTTCATCAGAGTTCTTTCCAGCAACCCAGTATTTATCCTCACATCTTCTCTTGACGTTTTCATCTTCAGTAGAGCCTTCTAAGTTTATAAAATAAACAGGACATCTGTGTCCCCACCATAGTTGTCTTGAAATACACCAATCTTGAATATTTTCCAACCATCTGAAGTATTCAGCTTCAGATGTCTTTGGAGTAATAGTAATTTCACCTTTCTTTACAGCTTTGATGGCTTCAACAGCCATTCTATCTTGAGCAACCCACCATTGAGGTTTCAACAATGGTTCAATAACATCACCAGATCTGGAGCAAGTAGGAATAACCATTTCATTGTCTTCTTGGCCAATAAATGAGCCATTTTCCTTCAAGGCTTCAATAACCTTCTTTCTAGCATCAAATCTTTTAACACCTTCCCATTCAGGACCACAGTTTTCATTTAGTAGACCGTTGTCTGTGAAAATATTGATAAACTCCAAGCTGTGTCTCTTACCAGTGTTGTAATCATTCATATCATGGGCTGGCGTAATTTTGACAGCACCGGTACCAAATTCCATATCAACAGCTTCAGCATCTGTGACGATAGGGATCTTTCTGTCCAAAAAGGGATGGTGAACAAACTTACCATGTAGGTGCTTGTATCTTTCATCATCAGGGTGAACAGCAACACCAGTGTCACCGAAAATAGTTTCAGGTCTGGTAGTGGCAACAATCAATGTTTCATTGGTTGCAGAGTCCACAACACGATAAGAAAAAGAGGTTAAAACACCAAATTCAACTTTTTCTTCATAGCCTGGAATAGATAGTTCAGTTCTAGCTTTAATGTCCTTGTTTTCAACCTCCAAGTTAGAAATAGCAGTGTTCAATTGAACAGACCAATTAACCAATCTTGAGGCTCTGTAGATAGTTCTGTCATCGTGTAGTCTAATAAAAGCTTCTTCAACAGCATAGGTTAACTCAGGAGATAGGGTGAATGCTTCTCTGGACCAATCATAAGAAGCACCTAACTTTTGAATTTGAGATTTGATTTTTTGATGGTAGTCTTCCTTCCAATCCCAAACCTTTCCAACAAATTCTTCTCTTGAAAAGTCATGTCTGGTTTTCTTCTCGTTAGCCCATATTTTCTTTTCAACAACGGACTGTGTAGCAATACCGGCATGGTCAAAACCCGGTAAAAACAAAACAGTTTTACCTTTCATTCTGTTATATCTAATCAAGGAATCCTGAATAGCAATTGTCAAGGCATGACCAATGTGCAAAGCACCAGTGACATTTGGTGGTGGTGCTGGAATTGAAAATAATCCTTCTGGTTTGATTTCGCCATCTTCAGTAAACTCAGGTTCAAAAAATCCTGACTTGACCCAATAGTCATACCATGAAGATTCAACGTTAGCTGGGTTATAAATCTTCATTGATGGATCATCCAAAGGCAACAATATTTTCTTTTCACCTGGAATTGTCTTGTCAACGAATTCTGGAATAACTTCAACTGGCTTTTCTTTCTTTTTTTCTTTCTTCTTGTCAGCTCCACCTGCCGGAACGGCAGCTTTCTTGGCTTGCTTAGCTAAAAATTTCAAGATCTTCTCAGCTTTTTTTGTTTCTTTTTCAATTTCCTTTTGGGTCTTTTGACTTCCGTCTTCCTTTAAAGGATTGATAATGATTTCTCCAGTTTTTGGATCCACTTGTGGAGCAGCTTGTTCTTCGTTACTCATTTTAACTAGGTAGAATAAATGTTTTAAACGGTAGTTATTTAGGTTTTCTAATTGCTGATTTGTAAATTTCTTATTATTTTCTATCGAGTAATATCTAACCTGACGATGATGTTGTTCAAAAAAGCAGGTGATGGGTGAATTATAAACTTGTTTCTTTAAATTAAACGACGATGATAATGATAATGTGTGTGATAGTGTCTTCTTGGAGAAAATTAGCATACAAAATTCAAAAAACAAACAAAACTCTGGTTAAATTGTAAATTTAATCAATAAGAAGAAATAACGAATGACCTATTATAACTTTGTTGTTGTTGGTTTTTTTATCTAATAACTGAAGAAGAAGGTTATTCTCTCTGCACTAAACAGTGAAAAATTTTTCGATGAGTCAAAAGCTGAAATGAAAAAAAATGGAAATATATTTTGACATTTTGCCGTAGAAGGAATTCGAAGATGGGTTGTATTTAAAAATTTCTTTTTTTGTACTGTTTTGTATTTCCCAATTGGGACGAGCCTACAAAATAGGCTATGTGAAATATTTAAATTTTAAAACTGAAATTATCAGACAGGCTTAACAAGAAGATCTCAGAGATTGGTTAAGACCAAATCAAATAGGTATCAACACTTTCTATATTATTTTCATAATGTCGTATGAAGCTCTCTCTCTTACAAGAATCATCATTAAAAATTTACCATCATATTTCACTGAGGATCAATTGAGGGAGCATTTTTCCAAGAGATTATCAGCAATTCATAATAACGGCAACATTGATGATCTTATCACTGATATTAAACTAGTTAAAGACAACAAGACCGGAAAGTCTAGAAGATTTGCTTTTATTGGTTTTAAAAATGAAGAAGATGCAGCTGATGCTGTCAATTTCCACAATGCTTCCTTTATTCACACTGCAAAAATAGAAGTGAATTTAGCAAAAAGTTTCATTGATCCTTCGATCCCAACTCCTATGAAGCTGAAAAGACAAGAAGCATTGAGAAGATTGAGAGATCAAGAGGAAAGATTGTTGAAAGAGCAGCAGGATGAAAAAGACAACAAAAATGGTACTAGCAAATACAAAAAGGTAAAATTATCAAACAATCTAGACAACGAAGTGGAAAAAAATAAACAATTGAAAGAGTTTATGGAAACCATGACAGTGAAAGGCAATAACCAAAATAAACTGTACAAAGATGTATTTGAAAATACTAATAATGCTGCAGCTAATTCTTTTGGTGATGCTATTAAGTCAAATTTTGATTATTCGAAGTTGCAAAGCAAAGAAGTGCCAGTGGAAGTCCAGGAACAAGTAGACACTAACAAGGATGCTGATGATGAAGAGGATGAAGATGATTTTAATCCATTGTTGGCCACTGTTAAGCAAAACAATCTTGAAGCTACTGAAAATAAGCCATCCGGAAGTGGGGACAATAGCTTGAGTGATAACGAAGAAAATAATGATGACGATATGGATGATTTAGCATGGTTCAAGAGCAAACGTTCTTTTATGAGAGAAGGTGGAGAAGAGAAAGAGAGCGTATCTGAACAAAAAATTAAACCAGCAGCTGAATTAGAAGTTGGCGATGATGCTAATGCTGAAGAAATTGTGGAAGAAGAAACTTTTATCACAGATGAAGAGAAAAACATAATGAAAATTCAGGAGACAGGTCGTTTATTTTTAAGAAATATCTTATACAATTCAACAGAAGAAGACTTTCAAAAGCTATTTAATAAATATGGTCCAATAGAAGAAGTTCATATTGCCTTGGACACGAGAACGGGAAAATCTAAAGGTTTTGCATACATTCTTTTCAAGAACCCAGAAGACGCTGTTTCGGCATACATAGAACTTGATAAGCAAATTTATCAAGGAAGACTACTTCATATTTTACCTGGTGAAGGTAAGAAATCTCATGCTCTTACGGAATTTGACTTGAAAAACATGCCATTGAAAAAACAAAAAGAATTGAAAAGGAAACACGAAGCTTCCAAAAGCACATTTCAATGGAATTCTCTATATTTAAATCAGGATGCGGTTTTGGAGAGCATGGCTAACAAACTAGGCTTACAAAAGAATGAGTTGATAGATGCTGAATCCAGTAGCTCTGCTGTTAAACAGGCACTTGCTGAAGCAGCAGTAATTGATGATGTAAGAACTTTTTTCAAAACTAAAGGGGTAGATTTAAAGCATTTTAACAAGCAAGAAAGAGATGACACTGTCATTCTAATTAAAAATTTTCCATTTGGAACCACAGCTGCTGAGCTAGCTGAACTATTTCTACCGTTTGGTGTTTTGAAAAGGTTTATAATGCCACCAAACGGTATTATTGCCATTCTACAATATAGAGATCAAACATCTGCCAGATCTGCTTTCCAACAATTGTCTTATAAGAGATTCAAAGACGGAATATTATATTTAGAAAAAGGTCCTAAAAACTGCTTTGAAAGCGAGAACACCAATGAGAAAGAGATAGCAGAAATAGCCCAACTTGTCAAGGTAGCAACAAAGCAAGCGGAAGAAAGCAGTATTACTGTTATTGAAGACAAAGTTGATGTCGATAATTTGTTAGGAAAGGCTGAAAGTGAGGATGAAACCAAAGAAGAGAGTGACGATATAACTGGTCCTACAGTTTCTGTTTTTATCAAAAATTTAAACTTTACAACAACTTCAGATATTTTAAGCAATCATTTTAAACCTATTGACGGATTTCTTCTTGCTCAAGTAAAGACTAAACCTGATCCAAAAAACAAAAACAGAACTTTATCCATGGGTTTTGGATTTGCGGAATTCAAGACCAAGCAACAAGCTGATATTGCAGTCAAGACTTTAAATGATACTGTTATTGAAGGACATAAAATACAATTAAAGCTTTCGCACAGGCAAGGTACTGCAGCCAATAACAATAAATCTCAAAACAGAAAGAAACCAACAAGTAATATTATTGTCAAGAATTTACCCTTTGAAGCTGCCAGAAAAGATATTTATGAACTTTTCTCATCATTTGGCCAATTGAAATCCGTTAGAGTTCCAAAGAAATATGACAAGTCAGCTAGAGGTTTTGCCTTCGTTGAATTCTTATTGCCAAAGGAAGCTGAATCTGCAATGGATCAATTAGAAGGAGTTCATTTGCTAGGTAGAAGACTTGTGATGCAATATGCTGAGCTAGATGTTGAGGATGCAGATTCTAAGATCGAAAAGATGACCCAAAAAGTTAAAAAGCAATTTACTTCCAGTCAAATGGCATCAAAGAGAAATGCCACCAAAGGTAAGTTTACATTGAACGATAAACTAGAAGGTGAGGAGGAATTTTGAAAGATTTGAAACCACTAAGTAAATCAATTATATATAAATGTAAACAGTTTTATCACAGTGATGTTCTATTACTTTAACTTGCAATCTCAAAGTCATTATAAGCCACCTGGAAATCTTCCACATTCTTTTTTTCTTGCTCATCACTTTCTTGACAGTCCTCATTGTTCCAGAAGTGTCTCTTGGGTTGATTTAAAACATATGCCAAAACCGATCTTCCAAATTGCATGTCAATTCTTTTGGAAGGATCAAATGTAGAGATAAAAATTTCACATTTTCCTCTAGAGTTGATTATTTTAAATTGTAGAAAGTCCAAGTTTTTATCATTAATTAGTTTCAAGTATTCTTCATCTTCTTCATCTACAAACTTCTTGAATGGAGCCATCGTATCATCTCCAAATTTCTTGCCATGATATTTGAATTGACGATCTATGGCGATACCAACTTTTTGTAAAAACTTAACTGGAACAGGAACACACTGAATGTGATAATGAACACCGTTCACTGTATTGAAATCAAAAAACACAGTGCCCATATCATTTTTCACAAACATTTTAGCTATTGAGTGTTCATAGCTCAGTAATTCTTTATAAATTGGAAGATCAAAAATTTTGGTTTCAGGTTCCCCTGCTGGAATAAAACTGCTCAGTTTCGGTTTATGCTCAATAGGAGTTATAATTACATGGCCTGGAAACTTCAGTCCATTTTGAGGAACAGATACAGGGCCTTTTGCTAAGGTCAAATAAGAGTTTTCTGCAATGCTTATGAGCATATGATCAGAAATATTTAGATTGTTAAAGCAAAAATGACATTGAGATGGTTCAATAGAGAGCAGCTCTCTAATCTTGTTTTGTCTTCTTTCTTCCAAGATATGTTTATGTTCTTCAGGATCCACAAGTCTCCTCTTTTTAACCAGAACTTTATCATGATTCTGTTCTTCTAACAACTTTGAGTTGATTTGGCTCAGTTTTTTTCTTTGAACTTGTTCTGCTGTTTCTTCTGTTACCGTGGGTATTTTTATATCAACCTCAACTAGTTTTATCTTTCTCTTTCTTTTATTCACAACTTTCGTCTCATTTCCTTTGGCGACCTGTTTACCAGCTAAACTGAAAGCAAGTACTCCTTCCGCAGCTTTTTCAGCTATTTCTTTTTCTGACATACTAAACTAGAAGAGAGAAAACTTACAAGGATTAAGACTTTCCTGTTTGGATGGTTTAGGCGTTCTTTTGTCACTTTTAAAAAAGAGCTTTGTGAAGAGAAATTTTATAGAAAACCAAATGCTGAACAAACATAATTTCAGTATTTCTTTTTAAATGTGCACGTGATGTGCTCGTCTATTTCTTTGGTTTAAAGAAGCTATCCAGTGCTCCAACCGCTGCTTTCTTTGGTTGTCCAGTAGCAGAGTCTGTTTTTCTTTTTTTGCCTGTATTGTTACTATTAGAATATGGTGTAATTGGTTTTTTCTCTTTCGGGTTTTTATGTGCTGATCCAACATTCTTGGCTAACTGAAGGAGTAATTGTTCTTCTTTTAACTGTTCATCAGCCAGTACATTATCAATCTCCTTGTACTGAATAAAATCACGATACAGAGACTCCCTAAATTCCTTGTTTAAATACATGTAAACCTCAAAAGGTAACAAACTAGTTAAAAGCTCTAAAGAAAAAAACAGCTTGGCTTGGTCTTTGATATTTATTTCCTGTGTTTCTAAAGTTGGATACTTTTCTAATATCTTTTTCATCACACTATCAGGAAAATTCTCAGCAATTGAGCACAGTTTCTGTTTAATAAAACTAATAAAATTATCTTTAGTGATCTTAAAAAAAAGTTCCTTTGTACCTTCACCGTGGTCTTCTTCAATGAAAGAGCAAAATTTAACCAAGCTTTCTTTGACGCTGTTGGTTTTGATAAACTTCCAGTTATTGTGTGATTTTTCATACAAGCTTAAATGAATGTCGTTGAGAGTTTCATACTTATTGGATTCTTCCTTTCCTGCTATGAAATCCAGTTTATTATCTTTGAAAAAATATGCAATAATGGAAAAACTAAGGTCATAGCTAGTACAAAACTTTAGTGAAGCATTTGGCAATATTCCTCCTTTGCTAACATCCTCCGTGTTATTGAAAAATGCGCTTTTTACTGTCAAATTCACTCCTTCTGGCGATTTTCCAAATTCTGTTTCTTGGAGCCAAAAGACATCTTGTGTCTCTTCACGGTTGGACAGCACTAGGTTAATGATGGATTTTTCAGTATTTAAAGATGGGTGCTGTAATTCAATAAGCTGGTTTGAAGGTGACAATGTGTCCGGTAAAAAAATAAGATTCTTCATATATGAAAAGTGTATATTGTAGCGGTTAAGTATACTAAAATCCAAGCAACAATTCGGTTTTCTTCTATACATGGATAATTGTATATTGTACACATACATAGGATTTTCCAGCCTAAAAGCACAGCAAAATGCACGCGAAAAAAAACACCTGTGTTTTTTCTTAGTGTTATGCTAAGGTTGAGAGTAATTGTAGTTGATACATATCAAAGCTGCTCGGGGGACTGATATATAAAGGGCAGTTAGTGAAAAATTCTGGTTTTTAAGGTGGATGTTGTTGATTACTTTTTAATGTATTTCTCAAAATATTCCAAGTGGCACTTGAAATAAGAAAAGATGCACTCTCAGTAACCTGAACTTTGCTTTTATTGTGATGCGGGAGTCTAAGGTCAAAAATCAAATAATACCATTTTACAGCTTCATATTAGTGACTTATTTGATAGCTTTTCTCTCAAATATATTCCTGTATAAGCCTTTAAATATATATGCTTTTATTGGTAGAAAAAGAAGACCATATGTGTGTCAGATCAACTATTTTTGACCTTAGTTCACTCGTTCATTTCAGACGAGCTAACTACATGTATATCTTTATTTTGCATCTACATTTTCTAAGTTGAGAATAGACTGCTATGTATTTTTTTAATTCCTTATCAATTCATAGATACAAATCTCTTTTCTTTGGTTACTAAATAGGCTGCACAATTGAATAACATCTCGTTCATAACACAGCTCTGTTACCGGGAGTGTACTTAAAGTGAGGATTATCTTTTTATTATTAGTGATGAAATTATTGTATGTGTAGTAACATTACCTAAAGTTGATCTTTTATATGAATCATAACAAGTGATGTGTATAGATAGTGGTTTCCTTATAAATATCAAGCCTTGTTCTCAGTAGTTGAAGTAAAGGGCTACTTTTAATGTTCGGGTGCAAATGCGTTGTTCTTCAACAAGTTTAATTCTACTGCTGTATTCTTGCACATGCATATTTCCTTTTGCCATTACACTCTCTCTTACCTCTTATAGCTTCTTGGTCTTGAGGTGATCCTAAAGAAGCTTCTCTTCCTGGTCTCAGCGTCATAATGGAGTAATCAAGTTTCGGGGCATAACGCTGCTTACCGGCTTCTTCACTTGTCATAACTGCTGATTAGGCTTTACCATTTTGGGCCCAATTGAATTTTTTTTTAATTGTCTATGATGATCGACGACATCCATCATCATTAGTTCAATATATTTATTACGTATTAGACTGTGACTTGGTGGCCTAAGGAAACGCCCCGGGATATGTTCAGGATACTAAGCTGTTCCTTTCATGAGTCAGAACACTGTTGATTCTTTTTTGTAATGAACGTCACCCCTCATTTGAGCTTTCATTTGTGGCAAAAAAGCTTATTTTTTTCAGATTTTTAAATAAGGTTGTCTGGACATTTTGTGCAATTTCTCATAACTTGCCCATGATTTACCTTGAAACATGCAACCTTTTTTAATCATATTGATTCAATGCCTTTTTCTTATTGAAAAAAAAGCTCGATTAGCTCAGTTGGTTTAGAGCGTAGTGCTAATAACACTAAGGTCAACAGTTCGATCCTGTTATTGAGCATTTTTTTTGTTTTTTAGGTTTTTGCTTTAATTAATAATAGTTCTTTTTTTTGTTGTATTAATATAATAATTTACCTTACTTTTAAATCTTAGATATATAGAATAGGCGTTAGTTTTTTTTTTTTAGGCATTCTAATAGAATGTTGCAAAAGGATCAACATTTCTTGAACCTTCATAAAGAATACCTGTAGATCCAGACTTACCTTTCCTATGCTTAAATGTGAAACCCAGTATATTCGACATAACATCTTGAGTAACATCATTTTCAAATTTAGCTTGTCTCTTGAAGACATCACCATATCTAGCCATATGCTCCTCATTTCCGAAATCATCAAAATAACCTACGTCAGTTTCATCATCTAATTGAGGCACAAATGGTGGCTGGATATTTCTCAATTTTTCAAAATCGATATCACTGAAGTACCTCATCCTTTTAACATGTTCAAATGACTTGAGTCTATTAATAGGATCAGCAATTAATCTAGTAATAAGCTCCCATGTTCTGTCACTCATTGCATATTGTCCGTTGGACTTGACTGGTCTTGTCAGTACATTCTTCCAATTTCTCAAATTTTCATAAGTTTCAGTTGAATTACTACCACAAAACGGTGTGTATCCCACTAAACTTTCAAAAAGTATACAACCCAATGACCAGTAGTCGGCAGTAAAATCGTACTGTCTTCCTTTCTCTAGAACTTCTAAAGCCATGTAGTCAGGTGAACCGACTGTACTAGAGGCATAATTTGTGTCTTCAATTCTTGCTTGCTGATATAAAACCAATCTTTCTTCCATTGATTTTGGTTGAAATTCCAACTGGTTCAAGTCTCTCACTTGTTCCAATCTCAACTTCATACTCTCAATTCTACCTTTAGAAACTTGGCCAGCAGCCAAACCAAAATCAGTCAGTTTTATGTGACCCTTTGAATCAATTAAAAAGTTTTCTGGCTTCAAATCTCTATGTGTGTAGCCTAACTCATGCAATGCATTTACAGAGCAAAACATTTCACTGATGTAAAATCTTGCGTGAGTTGATATTAAAGTTCTGGTGTTAAATAGCAAAGTTCTGAAATCACCACCTGGTACAAACTCCATGGCCAAATACAAATGCTGGTTGTCTTGAAAAGCATATAGCAACTTAACTAACCATTCTGAGCGAGTAATGGTCAAGATATCTCTTTCGGTTAAAAAATAATCGGTCTCCTTAGAAAAGTACTTTTTATTCACTGTTTTCAAAGCAACAATTTCATTTGAATCTTTTTTCTTTGCTAGATACACAGCTCCATATCCACCTTGGCCAATTTGCGTTACAATATCAAAATCTTTCGTTTTTGGCTTCATTCTTCTTTTTCTTAAGGTGGAGGATTCCTTCTGAAAGTAATTGCCCCAGTACTTGTCAATTTCTCCTTCCTCAGCATCGGTATTTTTCAGCATAGTTGCCACTTCTCTTGTTCGTTCTCTTCTGGAAATAACGTAGTCAAACATGTCACAATAATAGTCTAAAAAGTACATTTGGCAAACGTTAATCAATCTTTTTGTTTTTTGAGAATCTGCTTTTCGGTGAAAATCTTGAGGAAGTTTCCTTGGAGAATTAGTTAAATCATCAGCATTGTCTGCATTGTTGACAACTCTTTGCTGATGTGACACTTTATTGATGTTGTTTGTGTTCTCATCCATTTCATCTACATCCATCATAGAATAGTCGCCTGCATCCGGTATTTGCATATTGGTGGTATTTTTTATTGGAGTAGTGAAAGCATTGGAATTGTTGTAGAGCTGTTGGTTTTGAAAGTTTAAATTATTTATGTTCCCCGTCAAGGCCTCCATATCTTCGTTTGGTTTGTTTAATCTTGCATTTACTGCTGAGACTGTTTGCTGTGTATTTCTGTTTGGGTTTCTGCTTGGAGAACCGAAAATAGTTGTCATGTTAGACAAGTTTAATACTTCAAATAAAATTAAAAAAGGCTCTTTTTAGCAAATCAAGATGTTCTTTTTAAAAGTTTTGTTACTATATCAATAAGCAACTTTATTGGTTAGTATAGTTCTTCAATTATAGCCCATAATAAACCTCTTTCCCTTTATATAGTAGAGCTCAATCTCATTCCATTGCATGGGCTTTGCGGCAGAAAGAAAAATATATAAATAAGTTTCATAACTTTGAATTGTTTATACAAATATTTCCTCTTTAGGAAATGTGATTAAAATCCGAAAACAAATCCTGTTTATGCCATTTGTTATATATGCATGCATTATATTAGCTATTTAAGCACTTTGCCTTTTCCCTTGTGTTTGCTTTTGCCTTTGCTTTTCAAGCTTGATTTGCTGGTTTGGTTTGGGGTTTTTTTAGCTTTTTTAAGTCTCGTCAAACTATCCGCAGCCATTCCCAGACCTATGTCTTCCTTTCCATCCATATACTGATCGTTTCCGTTAATGAAAGACTCTTCTTTACCAAAGGCTAGTCTGTTTTGCAAAATGTCCAATTTACCCGTGTGTTTAAATCTGTTTCTGTATTTTGTTAATTTGACACCTGCCCTTCTCTTTGCTTTTTTGTTCTTCCCGTCAACATAATTATTATCCTTCGGAATAGGTAAAGGTTTTGCATCATTATCAACCATTTCATTCATTTTAGGTTTATCATTTTCAATCCAATTTTCTATAGTTTTCACCATCTCCATGTGGCAAGTTAATCCACTGGACCCATCAAGCCAAGATTTGTAAAAGTCTATCTTGGAAACTAGTATAATTTTACTGGCTAGCCTGCGTACCGTTTTCAGCTTAAGATCTTTCATTGCCGCATCATTCAGCTGCTGTATGTTCTGCAATAAAATTGGAAAAACTTCACAAATACTTTTGAATAAAAAGCCCTTGGATTCATCATCTGTCTTGTGAGGTTTCCCTAAACCAGCCAAAACTTTATTGTTCATTTTTACCAAATTATCTAAATTCTTTGTTACCTGTAATATTTGCGTTAGTAAACCAAAGTTCCCATTTATTAGTTTCAGCAGATTAGGAGACGTATTTATCAGTTCCACTTCGATTGCTTTTTTCAAGTTGGCAAAGATGCTTTTCAAAACCTGATGAAGGTTGTCAAAAACAGGTATCGTACTTATTTCCCACTGTAATGGCCATGTCACATCTGAGAGTTCTAAAGCAATAAGGCTTTCCGTGGATTTCTCATAATTAAAGTTAAACAAGCTGATGAAGCTCTTGCTGTCAGGAAATATTTTGCCATTGTTATTTATCAAGAAAAAGTTGAACTCAAGTAATGTTTTATAGGAATTGGAGTTGCTGTCCACAAGATCAAACAAGTGCTTCAAATTGATGTTTTTATTGAAGTTGTCGCTAATAATATTTACCATAATATTGTTAACAAATTTCAGAGCTAGTCTCAACGAATGTTCAACCTCCAGCAAATCCTCCAAATCTAGAGAGATGTCTTCTTGTTTAAATGTATCACTCAATAAATAAAAACACCTAAAAAAGGTATTTTCTGGGTATGAATTTATTAGATTATATTTATTTGGATGTTTTTGAAGCTTAAATAAATAATCTCTTATCGTACTTACCATTGCTACTATATCATTTGAGCCAAAATCTAGGTCTAACTCAGTCTCTTCTAAACCGTCCTTTTTAGTGCTCGAAAACCCCAAATCTATGTCCAAATCTAGTTCAGAGGTAAATTCCTCATTGTCATCAGACGAATTCATTCTTTAAAACTCTGGTGTTTGTCTATACTTTTCTTTTTCTACAAATACCTGTCTTTGCCTCTATGTCTTGTTTACAAATCCTCAAAGTTGGTTTTTAAAGACAATGTTTCTTTATCATGTGACCAAACAAACTTTTAAAAATTTAATCCATTCTTTTTCTATTAATGTAAACAATTGTATTACCCGGAAACACAAACAAACAACTTTTCCTGTTTTTATCAAATCCAAGTTATAAAAAAGGCCCAAAAGGGATATCGTAATCGTATAATCTACAATTTCCAAAATTAGAGAGATTTTCCTAGATGCCCCCGATTTGTTAATATTTGAAACGTAGCATCAAAAATCAGGTATAAATCAGGTCCAATTTTTTGGCTTCAGCTAGTTGCTTCAAATAAACCAACAGAATGTTTGCAGCAAAAAATTATGAGGATTCCATAATTTCGTTTAGCGATGATATAGAGTCACAATCAGTTTCCTCTTCTGAGTCAGATTTTGGTGTTGGCTTTAAAAGTATGAAAAACGGTTGGAGTTTGAAATCAAATATTATTGATTTGATATTTTTGACACCTAGATATACTGTGTTTAGCGCAGATGATCAAGAAGAAAAGGGGGACCAAATAGCAATTCTGACATCGTCTTCGGTGGCAGTATTGTTGGTTAAAAATCTTGAGACCTTGCTGAAATCACAAGAAGTCAAAGACTTCTACAAAAAAATTAATGATTCTGATGATCATTTTGAATCTGCCGGTGTGATTGGGTTTTTGTCCTTTATTAACAGAGTTGCAACAGATAACCATGATAACCAGTTCACCAGAATGGCCCTTTTGATAATGCAGTTCGATTTGCTAAAGCTGTCCACATTTGAAGTTGCTGCAGATGATCTGGTTATTGGACATTACCTTAATGAATTTTCTTTGATTTTCGACAAAAAAGACAAGCACTACCTGTTTGATGTTTTTTCAAATTTAAAATCTTTGGTTTTAGAAACTTTTGTTGAAAAATATCCTTTTAATAAGCATTCTTTCGCTGAATTCACCTCTTTTGCAGCTTTGGACTATTGCTTAAGAAATTCAGATGAAATTAATACCAATATCAATAATAAAATTATTGAAAACCTAGCTAAATTGTCTATCAATGACAACGTAATTAGCAACTTAAAAACAGCTGGTTATGTTGGAAAGACATTTGTCAATAATAAGTATGTTTACGATTGGAAGTTTGAAGATTACTGTGACGGGGAAATTTTGGGTGAGAGATGCGATAAATATTCAGAAGAGTTGTTTAATTTCTTTTTGACTTTAGATAAAAGTAAAAGTTTTAAGGTTGATTTCAAGTTAAATGCATCTCTATTGAACGTTCATTCGAAATTTAAACAGATCACCCAGGAAGAAAGGTTATCTTTGAATTCTTTGTCTTTTTTTGCCAATCGTTATTTGGAAAGCCATAAAGAAGAAAATAAACCTTATAACCAAATATTTTTTGGCCATAGAGGAGTTATGACAAAGCTGGTAATGCTGATCAATGACAAAAATGCTTCTTCCACAACATTTAGGGTTTTTAAGTATAAGGAGATGCTGTTTTTCCAACCAATCGAAAAAGCAACAAAAAATTATTCTTTTATCAACGAATCCTCACTGTCTGGCTTTGGATTTGAACATTTGATGACCAAAGATCAAAAAACCACCTCTAATGACTTTACAATCCATTATATCTTCAACGATTTTAAAATAAACGGTTTAAGGTTTGTTATCCAAGCCGAAGTTGATGCTGCAAATATTGATGAGGAAAGAAATAAATTAGTTCCATTTGAATTCAAGAGTATTTCAGCAAATAACTATAATAACATATACTCGAGAAATGCTTTGTTTTTGAAATCGTGGTCTCAAAACTACTTTTTAGATAATGATGCTTTGACCTTGGTCGGTGTTAGAACCAAGAAACATACATTGAAGGAAACCCATGTTCATACTCAAAAAAGCCTGCTTCACAGCTGGAAGATTTATATCAAGGATAATTTGAAAGTAACACTGTCAGATGAAGATATTCACACGAATACGAACGAAGAAATATCAAAGATATTCTTGGAAGTAAAATCTCAAATGAATCATAGAGCGATGAAAGACGAGGAGATTTTAATGTACGAATTCTGTGTAAAGAGAGACAAAGAAACAGGTGCTGTTAATTGTAGTAACTTTTACTCTCGCTTATTTGACTTACAAAATGAGACGCAATATGCTGATATTTCAGATGTTTTTATTAAACAAGGTTTAAGAGATATCCATAAAAATATGAACCAATAAAAGCCAAAAAATATTGCTTTGGTTTTTTAGAAGAATAGACCTCTGCTGTATTTTAGGACTAATTCGTTATAATACTTGAAGGAATGTATTCAAACAAAAAGTATTACTCTTGCTATGTACAATAGACTGAAAGATTCAATATATATTATCAATGAAATTAAAATGGCACATAGTCACGTGTGCTACTTATTTTGCCTTAGCATTACACTATTTCTTTTTTCTCTCTCTTAAAACCTTTACAAGCAGCTCCCAAATGGGACACGCTTATATGAAAAAGAAATTTTTTGCAAAAATTATGTGAAAAAAATTAACGTTAGTGAAAAGCAATACTTCTAATATCTTTAGCTTTGATTAATAGAACGTGTAGAGGCCAATTGCTTTCGTATCATTCCATAACGCCAATGTCTGATAACCAGATTGTAAATATTGAATACAACAGAGTAACTAATGTTACTTCCACTGATTTCCCTAGCTATTCCCAAGGTAGTACAGCCTCTACAGTCTGGAATACTGAAAATTTCAAAGAAACTTTGGAAATAGAAATTCAATCATTGGAAGAAAGAGAGTGTAACTTTGATTTGAAGCACGTCGATACCTCTATTTCTAATGCTTTTAGAAGAATTATGATTTCTGAAGTGCCAAGTGTTGCTGCCGAAGCAGTTTACGTTTACAACAACACATCTGTGCTACAAGACGAAGTTTTAGCCCACAGAATTGGATTAGTTCCTCTGCAAATTGATCCTGAAGAGTTGACTTGGTGTGAAAACATTACCGAAAATAGTGAAAATGGAGAATCCAAGTACACAGATAAAAACACTATAGTGTTGACTTTAGATGTTGCTTGTACGAGAAACTTAAATGCTCCAAAGGAGTGCACGGATCCAAAAGTTTTATACCATAATTCCAGTGTTTATTCGAGAGATCTTAAATTTCAACCAGAAGGTAACCAAGCTGAAATATTTGCCAACAAACCAATAGTTCCATGCGATGATGACATTTTAATTTGTAAATTGAGACCAGGTCAAGAAATTTCTTTAAGAGTTCACTGTATTTTGGGTGTCGGTGCTGACCACGCCAAGTTCTCTCCAGTTTCCACTGCATCATACAGACTATTACCACATATTAATCTCATGAAGCCTTTTAAGGGTGAATCCGCATTGAGATTGCAAAAATGCTTTCCAAATGGTGTTATTGGAATAGATGAAGAAGGATCAGCTTTTGTCAAAGACGCTAGAAAGGATACGGTTTCCAGAGAAGTACTAAGACACGATGAGTTTAAAAATGATGTGAAATTAGGAAGAATAAGAGATCATTTTATTTTTAATGTAGAAAGCACTGGTGCCATGACCCCAGAAGAGATATTTTTTAAGTCTGTAAGAATTTTGAAGAGTAAAGCTGAATATTTGAAAAACTGTCCAATTTCCCAATAAAAAAATAGAGCGTCCTTATTCTTTAAGTTTTGTATATATAGCTTTAAGAAACTAACTATAAGAAAATGTAAATCAATTACATTATTTTTATTCTCTTTTGATAGCATCCACTGCATTAATATACACTAGGTTGAATGGCTTACTATGTTTCAAAAGGTTTTTATCCTGGTTTATTTCAATAGACCCGTCATTCTTGTTCAACAGCTGTTTGCATCTGAATTGAAGCAATACCATTTTCTTCTTCAATTTGTGAAGCTTTGGATTTTCCAAGCATGCAACTTGGTATAGAGTTATATGAAGACCTAAAATAATGATCTCAAATAAAAGATTATAAAGGTTTAAAAACAAGACACTTTCATTGAAGAAATCTGGATACTTTTTGTAGTCTGAGAAAATGTCAATAAAAGCATATCCTCTTCGTTTTGTAAAATCCTCATTATTGAGAGGAAATACAATCCTAAATACTATCATAAAAATATCAGCATAAAGGATAAACTTAAACTTCTTGTTGAATTGTTTCATCAAAAAGTCCTCGCTGGCTGCTTTTAATTTTTTCACCATCGAAGGTGTGATTGATGTTATTTCGCCATTACTCTGTTCATCATTAATACTATTATGAACGCCACCAAAATCCGCATTTGTTTTTACTCTAAAGTTAATACCACCAAAGTTAGATGTGAATGTTACAGTTCCTGTATTGTTGTCAGGTGCATCATTGGCATCATCTGAGGTAGTAAATCCACCAGGAAGCTCTGTATCACCAAGGTTAGAATGATTTACAGGCTCTTCAGCATTGTTGCTGCTTGCTGCTTGCTCAGGAGAAGCAGTAAAATCCAAACTGTCTAGGTCATCCAGTTCATGCTCCATGCTGTTACTATTTCCTGCTTCATCTTCCACAACAGTATTCACTACAAGTCTGTTTTCCCTCAGGGTTCTATTAATGTCGTTTACCAATCGTTCTATAGAACCGCTTCGATTAACAGCCTCTTCAACCGCTATCCTTGCAGGCTCAGAAAAAGTGAACATGGCATATGTCAGCATTATTCTAAATATTAAATAAAAAGTTGATTCATAGAAGGTGAAAAATTTGAAAAAAAGAACAGCTAGAACTGTGCTATAGGCTTGTTTCTTTAAGTGTTTCCGAGCTTTCAACTCTTTATTTCGATAACTCTTCATATAAACCTTTTCTTGTTCAGATATTTCGCTGTTTTTGTTATTAAGTTCATTTCTTATATTTTCAACAAAGTCATTTTCAGAATTTGACTGACATTTACTCAAGCTTGGCATTATTAATTAGCTTGGGGTTGAGTGCTCTGGTTTATCTGGGATAGTTGCTACTATAATTGCCTTCTTTTTGTGAAGGGACTGAAGTATCCGAACACAACACCATATCACGTGACCAATATGTTACAGGCAAATCGAAGCAGAGCATCAATGGGTTGAAGCGAAGCACTGATACATAAAGTTTCTTGTGTTGGTATATGGCTTATCAATTTTAAGTCAATATGTGGTAAAATATGTGCCAATAAATATATATATCAATACAAACAGTTTTTACGGTTAATATTTTGTAACATTCTCTATGATATCCATACCGAACTCAGAAATCTCAGCTAAAATTCCATTTAAATTCAACTTCACATTAGTATCATCGACAGGTACAACGTCGGCATCCAAATTAACTCTGAATTTAACAGATTTATCGTCCTTTAGTAAGGGTTTAATTAACCCAGTAACATAATTATAGGAATATGCGTTCTCATCATCACCAATGTTTCTATTTCTGTTATTCAAAGTAATGAATTTTTGATACGAAAAGATGATATGTGTACCATACTTCTTATTCAAATATTTGACCAACTGTGAGGTCGGATCCATCAAATCAGTGACATCAGAAATATCTTCTGGAAATTTACTTATGATAGAATCAATGTTTTTAAATTTACCTAAAATACCAGAAGAAGAAGTTAGATTTTTTGGAATAGCGATGTCAACAACAAAGTCATAATCCTTTAAACCTGGAGAAAAAAGTAATTCCATTGTTCTTTCATGAACACCATGCTGAGAAATCAAGTTCATGGCAATTTTAGACAAAGCAGTAAGTCTAGTAGCAATACTCAAACTGATATCACTTGAGTACAAAATACCAGTAGGGTCAACTTTGGAAGCTACAAAAAACTGGAAGTTCATACCAGTTGGATTTGCCTTTCTTGTTTCTTCAAAGTTGGTTTGAAATTCTTTGTATTGAGTGACAGTTAGTTTTTCTGACAGCTTTTTCAAATTGAATTCTGAGATTTCAGAATCACCACTAGCATCGTCATTATCATCGCTCTCTTTTACACGAGCTTCATCGTCTTGATCTTCCGGTTTAATCAAGTCTAAAATCAATGGTTCTTCTAACCAATTCCATTTGCTCAAAAATTTCAAAATCTTCAAAAATCCATTTTGAACAGAGCTTGGTTGGAAATAGGAACTTTGTTCAACGAATGGTTGCATAGCTATTAATTCAACTAATTCTTCAGGCAAATGTGTAAACAGCAAATGGGAATCTAGCCATTGTTTGAATAATCTACAAGATGGAGAGTACATAGGATAGCTGTGAGACAACATTTCGATCGTTCTAGTATGGGTGACGGAATTTTTATAAACTTGAATAAATTTCAAAAAAGTGTTTTCCAATTCCTTTTTCAAATCGTTACGACAGTTGCTTATAGCTCTCAAATATAACACTTCATCTCTTTCAGTCAAAACTCTAAATCTAAAACCGTAGCCTTCAGGAGTGTAAACGTTCATGGTGATGACCTCTAAGTTTAAAGGAATGGTTTCATCTCTGGAAAAAGAAACTTTAAATTCTGAGTGATTGGAAATGATGTTGTCGTGTATCTTCAGCATGAATGCAGCTTTGGCCTTTTCCAAAGAGGCAATTTCATCAGGCCATTTGCTACTACTTTCAAATTCTAAAATTACATCTTGCAAAAAATCTGGATTAGAATATGCAAATGGGACTGGTTGCAAAACGGATGTATATCTGAAACCAGTACTAATAGGTTGTATATTTCTTACGGATAAAGGTAAGTCATTCATTTCGAAAATAATTTTGTATAATCCATCAAATGATTTTTTCAAGTTAAAATAGTTTGCCAAGTTAGTAACACCTTGAGCTTTAGCTCCAGGAACATTTGGTAATTTGATCATTTCTTGCAACAATGTTAGTTCTTTTAAGTTCAAGACTTTAAAGCTTTCACCTAAATGATGTTGCAAAATATATTGCAAAATACTAACAACTACAGAATGAGAAGAATTGCTATTCCATACACAAGAATAAACTATACTTCCATCTTTGAATCTTCTTAAAGAAGCTTTGGAACCCCAGAATCTCTTAAAATCAGCAATGACAGAACTGTTATTATCATCATTATCGTTTTTTAATGGTCCTTTAGTAACAAGCTTTTCAGATTCATTCAAATCAAGAACAAGTTTAAGTTTGCAGCCAGTAAATTTGTTATTCAATTTTCTTCTATTTATTGGAAAGGCTTTCTTAAGATCATAATGCTTGTTGGTCAATTCAATATCAAAAGCTCTAATTCTTTCTACCGTACTTTTGCTAACTATTTCACTGATATAATTAACCAAAAAAGTTTCAAAAGTCAAACATGTGATCTTTTGTTTTGAATCAAACTTCTCTGTTAAAATACTCATGCTATTAGAAAAATCTAGATCTAAAATCAAATCATATTTCAGCAATTGATTCTTGGCTAAATTGTTTAGAAAAATACCCTCAAACTGATCTTTCACTTGATCGTTTAATGCAACCATAGTATTTTGGGCATACAATATCAACATTTTATAACTTTGTGAAGTCATTTTACCTAGAATATTAATTTTAGTAAATTTATCCAAAAAGGTTGGCTCACCAAAACCACCATGTTCACCTTCATCAGCTAAGTACTTTGTAGTCGCTGAACCAGTATTGTCATCATGAAATTCACTATTAAATTGCAAATATCCACTGTTACTCATATTCATCGAAGCAATGTACTTGATAGTGGTTTTAAATAATTGATATGATGAAAAACCATGCAAAAGAATCTTGTTACCAGTACTACCACCACCATTCAACAAAGCTGCCATCAACATAGAAAATTCAAAGGAACCGAAACCACTACCAAATTCAGAAGAAAATCCTCTTTGTGATAGCCAAATTCTAGCTAAAATCATTCCTTCTTTAAATGATTCTGTGTTTTTTTTAGTTCTATGCAAAAATTTTAAATAATGAGTTTGATAGCAATTTGATAAAATTGAGAAGTTATAAGCTGCCGTTGAAACAACCGTGGTTTCTACTTCTTGTGGATTCTTGCTTATTCTAATATTATTTTTGCTAGGTAAAAGTTTTTTGGTTTCAAATACACTTTCTGGATATGTTATTAAAATATTGATGTTGAACCTGGTTTTATAAAAGTTAAAATCAGTGCTCAATTTGCTATTTTTTCTTGTCTCAAGGTCCTCTTTTATAGCAGATATGTTTAAAATAGGCTGTAATGGATCATTATTCTTGTAAATGTACTCAAGTTTGATAAACTTGTCCAATTTATTCTCGGTTAATAAAACATTTAGATAATGAGTGAAAAAGGCTAAATATACTGATCTCTTATGGATGATTCTATAATTTAAGAAATCTTTTTTTTCAATTAAAGTTTCTGGAATTTCTACTGCAACGTCTATACTGGAACCCAAAGGCTCGTAGATAGCAGATTTTAAGGCAAATGATCCAACTAATGAAACAGAAGAAGGCTTTAAAAACCCAAACTTGTAATTGGTATTATGCTCTAAAGGCTTAGGATCAGCAAAAGGAATAGCTGTTGTTTTGTCTGAAAAGAAATTTTCCACCTCAGCTAGGGTATTTTTAGATCCCCACTCGGGAATTTGTTGTATTAAATCATATAATTTGTGTAAGAACTTTTCCATTTTTAGAATATGTTTTTCTGGTAATTTCACATTGGCAAGTAGCTCATCGATTTGTAATTTAAAAATATTTGATTTAAAAAGCTCTGCTGTTTCCTTAGCAACATGAATATCTTTTGCTGTAACAGTTCTTGTATCAACTTTTTCGTCCTCACTAGCGTCGCTTTCTTCAAGCTCATCATCAACTTTCATTTTTTTGATTGTTTGAACATCATCATCAGCACTTTTTTCCAATGCTCTTTTACTAGAAGTTGAAATAGCAGACACCATAGTTCCTGGTTATAGGGATATGAAGAATTGTAACAACCTAAATTGGCTTTTAAGACCTTTTTCATAAGTGATACTAATATTTTGTGTAGTTGAAAAACTATGAAAATTTTTTTTCTTTTTCAGTAATTATGGAATGTTTAGAATTGCTTTTTATGACTATTCAACATGCCGCGCTTTAAGCGCTTATATCCGAAACAAAAGCAAAAACTTCAAAAAAAAATAATAACTAATTGGACACAACCGGAGTCGAACCGATGACCTCCAACATGCAAAGCTGGCGCGCTACCAACTGCGCCATGTGCCCATATTGTAGTTATTGACATTTCGTTTATTTTAATGCTATATGAAGTAATTATGCAAAGTACATATGCAACTGGTTTTATATGTGATTGGCTCATTTTTTTGTTTTACGGAAAGTTAGCAATATTATCAAAAAGAGGACCTCAGTTTTGAAAAATTAGGACCATATTTATTTTAATCCACCGACAATTGTTTGCGAGTTGGCAAAAGTCAGTTACGTTTGGCTCAATGTAATTTGTCGTCTAGTTGTTACTATAACAGTCATGGATTTTTCTGTCAAACATTAATTGATGGCAAGAGACACTTGTAGATTTTCTCATGTGATGTTTTGCTTTCTAAGCAGCTATTTCTTATTATTTGTCGTTTCTTCCCTCATTCACTGCTTTTAACAATTGCTGTTTGTTTGTTACCCCGTGATCTGCTGTATGGTTCTATGGTTTTTCATGTAACCGCAAAGCGGAGGACTAACGCCATTGTATCACTTGGTATTACACCAGCATGGTGAAGCTACTTAACATTACTAAAGTAGTATACCAACATTTTTTAAATTGGCAGCTTTTTCTAGTGTTTACTATAATCACCTATTTTTGCTCTATAATAGTATTGGATAAGACTTCCCGTTCTCTTGTATGGATAGCATTATTAAATCCGCCCCTATGGATTGATTTTCACTTCTAATTTACACCAGCAGACCCATTTGAAAAATTAATCCTTTTTTTTTAACAGAAAAATTTTAAACAACATTTAAAACTTTCACAAATTTATTGAATCTAAAGAAACTTTGAAGGGTGTATTACCAACAAATAGCGACAGAATATATATTATTTGTTCTCACAGTTATATAAAAGTGAATACTAAACTCACGTATAGCGAAAATTATGGCTAAAGCAGACATACACTCACCAACAAATGCTGATGAAACTAGCCTACAACCCCAGCTATTGCAATCTGATTCATCAATTGATAACGAAGATGAACGAGCTGTAAGCAATGCCATTGCAACAACAGATGATGAAGATAATGAAGACTACGATGGAGCCTCTTTTGTTTCTAAAAACAGCTCCAGAAGATCAAGTATTTTTTCTTTTGACACATCACCTTTGGACCCTCCAAATGAAATAGATATAAGCAAATTTAAAGACGATTCTTTTCACTTCTCTATGATTAGAAATTTACATTTGGCTGATTACATTACCTTGATGAATGGATTTTGCGCTTTTTTCTCTGTAGTCTCTTGCTGCAGATATTATATTAATGATAAAGATGTAAAATATTTACAACGAAGCATGCTATTTGTGGTTTTAGGAATGTTTTTTGACTTTTTTGATGGTAGAGTTGCAAGATTGAGAAACAGATCGTCATTAATGGGCCAAGAGTTGGACTCTTTAGCGGACTTAATTTCTTTTGGAATGGCTCCTGCACTAATCGGATTCTGTTGTGGGTTGCAAACAACTGTCGACTGCTTAGGACTATGTTTCTTTGTTCTTTGTGGTTTAACAAGATTAGCTAGATTCAATGTTACTGTTCAAACTCTACCAAAGGATAAATCAGGAAAGTCTAAATTTTTTGAAGGCCTACCTATTCCTACTTCTCTATTCTGGATCTTAGTCTTCCACTTTTTGGTGAAAAAGAATTTGATAAACGATGATTTAATTGGCGGAGTATTGTTCAAGGATCAATTTAATGAGTTCCATGTTTTAACTTTAGGATTTGTATTACATGGATCTGGTATGATTAGTAAGAGTTTGAAGATTCCAAAACCATAAATAAGCAATATATAAAATAAACACTACAAATATAAACGAATACATTTTTTTATATTTGATAAAACATCATAGCGAAAAATTGACCTTCTAATCTTTGTTTAATCCAATGTCATCATGCAAAGTCTGTCGTTGGCTGTTTGTATCATCCATTTCAATGTCGAATTCAGAATTTCCCAATCCCGATTCTAAATCATTAGCGACTGCTGTGTTTTGAAGTCTTTCAGAAGGTGATGTATCTCCATTCAATCTAGATGTACTAGATTCTCTAACTGATCTATTGCCGAGAAGAATAGTGTCAAAGATGTATTTGATAATATATGCCAGAAGAGCAAGAAAAGCAAAAAAAATAATCCAACTTGGCAAAAGTGAATGTTCTTGCTTGTTAATTTTATTTTGATTTTCTCCATCGTCTGACTCATTATCTTTCTCACTGTCTTCTGCTTCTTGGACATCTTCTCTAAAAATAATTTCAGAATTACCTTCACTATCGTAGTACGCAACACTCTCTCTTTTCAAATTGGTGTCAAAAGTATTAATTTCATATTCAGCTTCAGCCATAGTGACTCTGTTGTTGTTTTTATCTGCTTCTAATAAATCCATTATATGGAACAAAACTCTGCTTTCCATAGGTTTATCATAGGGAACCATGTGGGAGCCATTAAAAATGTTAATCAAAGTGATGCTTCTGTCTTTGAGAAACTGACCAACTTGTTTATCTTCATGAAACCAGGAATGCCATTTAGCTTTTTTAGAGAATTGTTCACCATTCCAGAACAACTTTTTGACATAGTTTTCTACTCCTAATCTGTTACAAATGATGTCCTTGTCTCCATTAAAGAGATACAAGTTTAATCCTTGTTCCAACAACTGAGGCAAAAATCTGATGGCTGGAACAGCTGATACCTCGTTTTTCAAATGAGACCCAACTCTATTAGAGCACTCAGTCCAGGAAAGCACCCTATCATTATTATCCAAGTCATCATCCAAATCTATAATATGTAAAGCTTCTTCAACACCTTCTTTTTTAAAAAACTTCCCAACATTAGGTAACTCGTAAGGCCAGTTAGCACCACACATAGGTGTTGATTCCTCTAATCTGTAATCATACACATTTAAACATTTGTTTTTATCGGTTGGGAAAGGAGAACCTATAAAAGAGTACATTATTGATTCACACTTGGAAAGATCAAATGAACTCATTGTG
Organism: Hanseniaspora mollemarum; assembly: GCA_019649515.1. Taxonomy (NCBI): domain Eukaryota; kingdom Fungi; phylum Ascomycota; class Saccharomycetes; order Saccharomycodales; family Saccharomycodaceae; genus Hanseniaspora; species Hanseniaspora mollemarum. The sequence goes on along the minus strand of JABFEO010000016.1, from coordinate 67,107 downwards.
CCGATATCAATGTTATTCACCACCTTTTGACATTCCTCTTGTTGGGCAAGCAAGCTTGAAAATAATCTATTATCTGTGTTAAATAAACCTTGTTCCTGAAAAAAAGGCAAATAAGAACTTCCTTGTTCAATAGGATCAACCCACGCGTTACCCAACATTACAGTATTTAAATCTATAATGGTGGTACCAACTTCTTTATTGAACTTCCAAATATTATTGGTGAAATGTAAAACATATTGCCCTGCATAAGATTCACCTGCAAGAATCAATTTCTTTTCAGCATCCTTAGGAAATATTTTATAGTATTCAATCAGAAACTTAATCAGGTGGTTGCTTGAATCAGCTTCTAAATCAGCATCGTAAAACTCTAGATCCGTCTCTTGACCATCTAGCTTTGTGGAAAAACCTGTGCCGAGTGGTTGATCCAAGTAGACAATGTCGGAATGCATGTGCCAAGAACCTGCATTAGCGACCAGGGATCCATCCTCAGTAACTCTGAAGGGCCCGTTTTCCAATAGCAAACCATCAATAGAGGAGCAGCCTGGCCCACCATTGATAAATAAAACGAGCGTATCGTTTTTGCCGTGGGTATTAAAGTCCGATTCCTGCGGCTTGCTAAATTTCCAGAAGTACAGTGAATGCTGCTTCTCTTCGTCGATAGATATTTTACCGCTGTACATGTCATCAGGTTTCACATAAAGTTTGTCATTCTTGATGGATTCAAACCCGGAAAGAAGTTGCGGAATCACTTTATAGTAATCACTGCCCTTGTTGTACTTGTTAGTGCTGTTGGAATTGTAGTAGGAAACACAGTCTTTTGTGCTCTCAGGGATTACAGAGTTATCGTAGTTTGTGTTGTCATATACATTAACCAGTCCTGTTGAAAACAAACAAAAAGTAGTTACCAGTAATATGATCCTTTGCATTCCAGAATGAACCCCTTCAAAAATCGAATAGGTTTACAGCACTTGTGCTTATCGTATGTTCGGAAAGCTTGGGGTAGGCTTTTCAATAACTTGTCACTTAAAGTTTGCTTCTTGAAATAACACAAGAAAAAAAGAAGCTAAAACCCGAGAAAGTCATGTGCCCAATTGATCCCTCATCCAAAGACCGTTCCCACGGGTATATCTTCCTTCTGAGAAAACAGAAGGCAGCAAACCAAGGAACCAACCAACCAACCAGGACACATTGGTTTAAGAGGCTCTGGGACGCCAGACAAACTTTAGACCAGGCACAGCCTCTTTTGCTTAAAGCACTAATAAATCGGCAATTTCGGCAAATGTGCTTAGCATTTTCCATAGGCAAAGACTGAGAAGCGCTCACCATTCAACCACAAGTCACAAAAGCCGAAGAAAGCTGACGCATAAAGACTGAAATCGCCGCCTCTCACATCGGGAAAATACATGACTCACCGCTCCGATTTGCTGCAGAGGAAAACTGTTCACTAATAAAAAAAATTCACCTGAAAAATTTCAGACAGAAATTATTTAAGAAGCCATCTACTTTAATTTGGATAAAAAATAAAAAATTCAAATACAACCATTTAGACACAATCATATTCTTCTTTTAAAATGGTCTTAGCAAAAGATTTATCTCATCTATTAAGTGACGAAGCCAAAGCTAGAAAACCTTCTCCATTGAAAACCTGTATTCACTACTTCAATGACCCAAATATCATTTTCTTAGGTGGTGGATTGCCTTTGAGCGACTACTTTCCCTGGTTTAATATTTCAGGAAGCTCACCAAAACCACCATTTACTAACGGTATTGGGGCACCATCCACTGAAAGTGATCTACTTAACTTCAAAATTCCAAGAAATAAACTTGACATTCCAGAAGATGAAGAATTTGGCACTATTTCTTTGGACAAAGCGTTGCAATATGGATTCTCTGGAGGCCATCCACAGTTAAACAGCTTTTTCAAGGAACACAACAGCATCATCCACAAGATGGACAAGTACGAAGACCATGAGGTTTTGACCACCATTGGTAACACTTGGAACTTGGAATCAACCTTGAGATGTTTCTGTAATAAAGGTGATTACATTCTTGTTGAACAATATGCCTTTTCTTCTACATTAGCTGCTACTGAAGCACAAGGTGTAAAAACATGCCCAATTCCAATGGATGCTGATGGTATTGTTCCAGAAAAACTAGAAGAGATTTTGTCTAATTGGGACGATGAGAAACTTGGCAAGATCAAATTTTTGATTTTAGTCGCCACAGGTTCAAATCCAAAGGGGATATCTTTGCCGGAGGACAGAAGACAGAAAGTTTATGAACTGGCTTGTAAATATGATTTCATGATTGTTGAGGATGAACCTTACTACTTCTTGCAAACAGGTAAGTACTATGCTCCAGAAGAAAGACCAGCCATGGAGAAAAACATTCCTCATGACAAGTTTGTTTCTGGCTTAGTAAAATCCTTCTTATCGTTAGATAGCGAAGGAAGAGTGCTGAGATTTGACTCCTTATCCAAGGTCATGGGTCCCAACACTAGAATAGGATGGATTACCGGTCAAAAAGATTTGCTGAAACACTTATTATTCTTTAACGAAGTTTCCATTCAATCTCCTTCAGGTTTCTCTCAAGCGATTGTTGCAAAGACTTTGAATGAGTGGGGTCAATCCGGATTTTTGGATTGGTTAATTGGTATCAGAAAGGAATACACCATCAAGAGAGATTTTTGTATCGATTCCTTATACAAGCACATTCCAAAGAGATTATTGGACAGCAAGACTATTACTGTAAACCCACCAATCGCAGGTATGTTCTTTACCATTGACATTCATGCTGAAGCTCATCCAGATTTCAAAACTAAATTTGATGAAAACGCTAAACTTGTTGAACAACATATTTATGAAGCTGTCATCAAGGAAGGTGTTTTAATGGTTCCTGGGGCTTGGTTTGAAGCTAAGGATTTTACTGTTTCTGATAAAGGTGGTGTTGAAGAACCAAAGAAAGAAATTTTCTTTAGAGGAACCTATGCTGCTGTTGGCTTGGATAAGTTAGACCTAGGTATTCAAAGATTTGCTAAGGTATTGGATACTGAGTTCAAATAAAAGAAGAATATATATGGTTATTCACTGTTAAAAAAATAAAACAAGTTTGCTAATCTTGGTTTTTGAAAATTATCATTTTTTATAATTGCATTTGTATTTCATTATTTCATTACAGGTTTTAAAATTTGGTATATATAATAACTATATTTGAATTTTGCAAACCACTTTTATGTGGCTTTGTTATCAAAATATATCATCCGGTTGGTTATTGCTATAAACTTTGTTTTTCGTTAGATTTATTTGGATTCATTTCCCTTATCTTCAATATAGACTCCTTCCATGTTTTTGTTTAAGGAGTTGCTAGAAACAGTTTCAACACATTCCATATCTTCATCAGAAGTTTCGTATGGATTGGTTGCTGAAGAGATATTTTTAGAATCTTTCTTATCTTCATTTAAGATTGGATCATTATCAATACCAAATAAAATAACAATGAATAAGATCACGAACACAATAGCCAAAAATATTGACATTGTGGCAGAGTAGTTACCATTCTTGGCAGCAATTCTACTTTGAATTGTAGAAGCTGGAGCAGATACTAAAGTACCTATCTGGTAAGCTGTACCGATGAAAATACTGGCAAATTCTGGCATATTTCCATAGGAGTTCAATTGATGCAAGTATCTTGGTGAGTTACCAAAACCAAATTGAACAGCAAATTGTAACCAGAAAGCAGAGCAGTCTTTATAGGTGGCTACATATCCCCATGGATAAATGACCCCACAACCAATAACAATTCCTATCAAAATGGTAAATCTTAAGGACAAATAATTGGAAAAATAACCACCAAGAGTACCTCCAGCAACAGCACCGACATTGGCTATTATGTTTATATTGGATTTTTTCTCCTTAGAGTAACCCAAGGAAGTCAATAAAGTGACAAATAGATCTTGCGAACCGTGGGAAGTGTAACAGAAAGCAACCATCATACAGCATTGATACAACAACTTATCCCAGTTAGCAGCAGCAGTTGTTTTCAATCCAGAAAAAAATATCTTTGTAGAATCCCATTTGGTGACTTTGGCTTCATTTTGGTCTTTTTCCAAATCGTTTTCAATTGCCTGCAGTTTCAACTTCTTTTTTTCAACAAAAACAGGAGATTCAGGCAAAACCAGTCTCCATACAATGGCTATTGGACATAGAGCGGCAGTGAAATAGAACAAATTCTTCCATTCAGCAACCTTATCAGAAGCCCATCTGGTGGTGGCTCCTTGAGCAATCAAATAACCCAAAGGATAAGCATTCTGAAAAAGGGACTGGAAAACAGATGTATTCAACTTTGGCTTGCCAGGAACTTCCTTCACAACCAAATTTTCGTTGGCAGTGACAAAACCGACATTGAAAGAAGAACCCAAGATCATACCGAAAAGACATCTCGTCATCAAAAATGTGTTCCAGGTTTTACAGAAGGGAGAAGCAATCTGTATGGCACACAAAAGCGTGCAAATCAAAACATAGGTATATTTTCTTGAGATGGCATCGTTGAAGATCCCGAAAATAATGGATCCCGCGACTCTTAAAAACAACGAGTACATGATACCCTGGTTAACATCAAGGATTGATTTCCCGTAGTACTTACCAAGAGAAGTGGTGGTTAGAGAAAGGCAGAAAAAAGACGCTGAATCCAAAATCCACAAATAAAATCCTAGGAAAAAGAATTGAAGTTGCAATGCGTTCAACTCCTTGAAGATTGGAAATGGATTTAAAGGATATACTTCAAGTCTTCTTCTGAACTGCTTTTTTGTTGGAATGATCGTGGTGATAGAGGTGTGGACATGGTCTCTGATTTTGGTAGCGAGTGTCATATTAGGAAGAGCTGTCTGAGAGTGTGTTTTGGTTTACTTCCTCATTACTTTTCTACCTGCTTTGCTTTTCACATATACATAAGCCAGTGGTTGCTTCTTCTTATATACGTCTCCAGTTCATCTGTATGGTAGGTGCAGGAGAAATGCATAGTCCTAAATGACCTCATTATAACATCGTTTAGCGGTAATACTAACCCCAATGAGGCCTGTTTGGTGACTAAGACAACTTCACATTAAACTTTGAATTTGATCAAACCTTAGAAATCCTCGCGGAACTCAATCATCCTTTTTTCTTCCCTCCGCGTTCTGCGCAACTATAAATCCTGATATCCTCTCTATCAGTGTTTTTTTGTACCTCTGTGTCACACTTATTTCTTGTTTTGCGAATACAAAAACAGGGTCTTTCCGTTTTAGCGGTTGTTAATAGCCTTAATTATGCTTGAGAAGTCGTGCAAAGAAATGGTGATGAGAATTTCCAGCGGAAACGCTGACTGCCGCTTATTGTTGGAAGCTGTGAGGATGATTGACTGGGGATAAGTCCAATTACTGGTAGAATGCAATAGCCCTTCTCTCTTTTGTTTCTGCTGCGGTTCAAAGAACCGAAGCACTACTGATGGCCAACTGCGCTTTTGATTGGAGAGAATAAGGATCCAGAGAAGTTAGCCGAAAGTGATACTTGCGGTTAAATCCGTGGTCAATGATTATCAGTGCAGAAAGGGTGCAGGAAGTTTTTTTGGTGCTCAGGAAAGACGGTGACACGTGACCACCGGCTTGCGCTGTGATGTCCTTGTTTTTTGCCTATGCACGGACACGCGCCTTGCTGAGAGGGGTGGGTTTCTGCTCGGCTCTTGTCTGGTGTCTAGAGTGGGTTGAACGGCAGGGAATAGCCTTGCAAATTCGCATAAACACTGCATTACTTAACTGTACCTTCAGTGGAAACCCAATCTAGCAAAGTGCTCATTCGAAAAGAGCGGTCTACACGGTGAAAAAAGCTACACACGTGAGTTGTTTTGAGTCTTTTTGCTCCTGTTTGCAGCAGCAAGCAGTGCAATGCATGTAGCTGAACAAATACTCACAGGAAGAAACCCACCTCCAAATCCAATGTGGAGAAGGCAGTATCTACTTGATAATTCATTACTTTACACTGCATCCTGGCTCCATGTAGACAGGGTTAGCGATATTACTCCAAACATTTTTTTGTTCATCTCAATTCTGCGATGCTTTTCACGCGTATGGCTGTCTCACCAGTCTTCTTTGTAGCAGGTGACCAGCAGCATAAAAATTTTCTTCTTCTGCTCAGAGCTTAACAGCTTATCAGTCAGTAGAACTCATCATAGCTCTAAAAGCTAACAGGCATTACCAACTAAAATAAGCGTTATATTATTGGAAACTTGTTACCAGTGGTTAATTAAAGGGATATCATTATTTGTTTGTGTGTTTTTGAGAATACGATATTTTCACTACTACTAGACGTTTGTAAAATAATTCTTGGTACCAAGGTTTGTTGAGAGTTAAATCTCTTGTATACGCTACATGTTTAAATTAACAAATCCTCTTTGTTTAAAAATTCTAAATGATGGGCAATTCTAAGATAGTAAAACATGGATCCAAAAAGAGGAAGTTTCAGAACACAGGACCTATTAATACTATGAAAAAACCAAAAACAAGCAATAAAAGGGAAGAAAAAACGGATACCTACGACGATATATTTGAACTAGATGTATCCTTGATAAGAACAGAAAGTGAAACTGAACCTGAGAAAACAAATAATAGTTGCAGAAGCAATGTAAGTGATGATTCACTAAGGAACATTAACATCGTATCATCTCCTTCTAAGAGAAGGCTTCAAGGAGCTAATAACAGCACTTTTCTCAAAGAATTAACAGATCCACCCAATAGAGCGGTTAAAACAACTTCAGGAACTAGAATTTTTGAAAGAGGAAACAACTCTACAGATACAAGTATTGCTGTTGAAACCAGTAAAAAAACATTGAAAAAAAACATTGTAGAATCTCAAGTATCTGATCAGGACGAAAACTCCAAAGACATGGACTTTATGATTAATGAAGATAATACTGTAAATAAAAACGCTGATACCTCCAGTATGAGACAATTTGGCAAATACACAGATAAACGCACCGCTAGAGACTCTAATGGGAAAAAACAAAAAAATGTTATTGTGCAACTAACTGATGATGAAGACGAGGATGATAACAGAGTATTAGCATTTGAGAAAGAGAATATGGATAAATTAAATAAAAAAGATGTTTCAGACGTAAAAATTATTATTAGTTTCACTAAGCTCAAGATAATCGACAAAAATATTAACGGAAACTACAATGGCATAATTTTAAACAAAAATGAAGACAATAAATTCTTGGGAGCATCTTTCACTGATACTTTTTTCGCATTAATGTTGAACTCATATTCAATAGACGAGATTGATTATAAAAATATCAAAATTTTTTCTTACAAAACAGACTTTCAGAGAATAATATTAGAATTTGAAGAACCTGTTATATTTAAGAAAAAAAACATTACTACAGATGGATCATTACATCCTGTACAACTTTTAAGAGTTGAGTGCATAGAGTTTAGTCCAAACACGAAATCACAAAGTCAATTGAAAGGAATATTAAATGCCAAGCTTAAGAAAAGAAATCCAAATATTAGAGTTAATGAAAATTTTGATTTTGAATTTCAAATAAAGTTTCACAACAAATATAAAATTGGAGATGAAAATTATCCAAGCTCTTTATCTAATTCATTTCAAAAGCACAAAAACTCAAGACCAACTTCTTTAAAAGATAAGCAGTACAATTCATTAACAAAGCCGCAGTCTTTGCAAAATAGTATTCCTTCTTTCAGCAAGAGAGGTAACAAAATCTCATCCCCTTCATTAGGTATAAACAAAGCAACCGGAGCAGAAACTATAACGCACAAGGAATCAAGAACTGGAGATTTTCAGAATGGCATTTCTCCAAGGGATTTTTTTGGAAAGAGTTCAAATGATTCAGCTAAAGGATTGCGAAAATTAGAAGATATAGCGAAATTAGATGAAGAAAAAATGAAAACTAAACAAGATAATGTAAAATCAAATAGAAAAGCATTTCAAAATATTGGTGTTCAATCTCAACGTCTTACAAGATCTCAAACGGGTAGTCTCAATGTTTCAAAGAGAAGAACCACAGAGTATTATGACGATACAGAGTATGAAAGTACTCATCCGTTGAAAAAAGACTTGAAGCATTTTTTTTCAGATGGAACTTCTTTGAGAATTCAGGACAAGGATTTCCAATGTCTATTTAATGGCCAGTGGTTAAATGGAACTTTAATTGATTTTTTTAATAAATTTTTTAAAGATGAAGTTTTAAACTTGCAAAACACACCTAAGTTAGAGGATTTACAGAAAGTTAGTAAAGAAGATGGTGCAAGTAAAAGAAAAGAAGATAATCCAGCTATCTCTGATATCAAAGCCAAAAAACCTGAAGAGCCTAAAGAAAAACTTGAAGACACAAAAGTAAGTCCTGCAGAACGAAAACTAAATTCTAATAATGACTTTTACATATTTAGTTCTTATTTCTTTTTGACTTTGGATAACCTTGAGAAAATTGTCAAAAGCAGATGGCTTTTAAAGGATGACTGTGCTGTTATGAAAAATTACAACTATCACATCATTCCTATTAATTTAAATTACCATTGGTTTGGATGCATATTGGAAGATTTTTATAAAAAGTGTTTGGAAACAGCTTCAATTATGAAGGATATTGAAAACAAACAAGCTGAACAAAACAAGCCATCCAAACAAGAAATACCAAGAGAAGATTTGAAGGTGGAAAAGGCAGATCCAGTTGATCTAAAATCTGAAGGTCTAGATGGTGATACTGAGTTGGATGACCATTATAATATTAAAAAAAGATCAACTCGTTTAAGTTTAAGACATATTTTAAGCAATAATAAAAAAGCTGAAATTCAGAACGAAGGGTTGAAACATAAAACAAAGGATCTTCCTAAAATTACCATTTATGTTTTTGACTCTTTAAGAAACACTCATCAAAAAGGACTTCAACCGATCAAGGATTTTTTAATTTTATTTGCTGAAAGAAACTTTAATGTAAAGCTTCTTCCAGGACAATTGAAAATGAAAAACAGCCAAGTAATCAAACAACCGAATATGAATGATTGTGGGGTTCACTTGATTTCAAATATAAAAAGTTTCATGAAATATACTGAAAAAACACTTGATTATTGGAACTCTTGTAACTTTGTTGCAGATAATGCCGAGTTGATTAGTTTTTTTAAAGAAACATATAAAAAAACATCAAGAAAACCACTAAGAGATACAGTTATGGAGTTGCTAGAGATTGCAAAGACAGGAAAAGACCCAAACAACATTGCTTTGGATCCCATTAAAATGGATTCAAATGACGATGCTGATGATGAATTAGTTATTATTGAAAAGAACTCTCCTAAAAAAAAGAGTAAACTGCACACAGAAGAAGATGAACCCAAGAATGGTGAAATTGTGATTCTGAAAAAAATGACTGATTTGAAGTTGGAGGAAGGTAAAAAAAGAAAAATAGATGAAGAACTTAATACTGTTTTTGGAAAATCAGATGTTGAAAATGAAGTAGAAGCTGCAATAAATCTAGCTACAAATACTTCAAATTTAAAATGTGGTGAGAATGTGAGAGAAAAATCTAATTTAAACGATATGGAAGACAGAAATGAGAGCACTAATCTAGCTAAGAATCAAGTGAATGAGCTGCATAAAAGTGACAATGATGATACTAAACAAAAACGTGAACCTTTAAACACAAGTAAATTTTTCGATAAACAGAAAACTAAATTGTCTGTAAGTTCAGACTTGCTAAAAGACAGAAAAGAAAATATTATTAAAATTTTTAAGACTTCTGGATCTAGTGATGTACCTAGTAATGAAGACGAAAATTTGCTTAATGCTTTGAAAAATTGTCCTGTACGATCAGAGGGAGAAATCAAATCACAAGATAAAACCTTTCCTCGAGAACTGCAACCTATATTAAGATTGAAAGATGCCAGTTTTGAAAAAAGACATAATGGTGAAGCGATTGATCTTACAAATGATCTTAGCAATAGTGAGAATGAAGCAAAAAAAGACGTCAATAACACCAAATAGTTAAAAAACTAAATTTTGTTATGCACATATTTTTATAGCATTCATGATAATATTCATATAGAAGCCCTGTTGCTCGCAAATATATAAAGTCTAAATATTTATAAACCAGTTATTGCTCCGCATTTTGTAATATTCTAGCTTCAAACAAAATTTCATTTTCATAATTTCTTCTTAACTTAGTAACATATTTTGTTAATCTAAAAACAGAGAAGGCAGCAAGAATTACCGCTATTAAAATAGCAGAAAACTTTGTCTTTACTGCTTTTGCAAATACATCCTTCAAATGCATACACATTTTTACAAAAATTTTAATGTTTAAGTTACTCAGCAAAGCTATTATTTCAGGTAAGAAACCTTCTGGAGAATAAAACGCAACAAATTTATAGCAGATAGATGGTAAGCTCATATTCATTAAAGGACCATGCTCATCGTTTATACTAAAGTAAGAGGTAACGGTATCGACTTCTTCATTTGTTTTAAAGCAAATAATATGCGGTCTTAACATACTGAACAAATTCAAAGCAAACCAAACAACTGAAGCTTTAATTAGGTTATCTTTCCCAAAGTTGTTTTTCCAATCACCAAAGGTCAAATAAATTCCGTAGTTTATTGGTTGAATAATTAAAATACTAATAAAAGACATTATAAGGTATTTTAAAACCAAAAAAACAAACAAACGAATTCCTCTATAGTGAGTCTCACTTAAAGAGGTTATAGCATCTTGTGTAACTTCAATTGTTTTGGAAACCCTGTATATGGTATCCAGTAAAATTGCAAAACCTAAACAAACAAATTCAAGGTAAACACCATCTTTATTAAACTCTTCTAAAACATCATCGCCAAAGAATATTTGACCCAAATTATACATTATGAATTGACCAATAAAATTGGAAAATATAACACCAGCAACTATGAAGAAAATAGCGAATAAATTTACTTCTACCAATAAGGCAATACTTCTTCTGAAAAAATTTGGTGGGCAGTAGATCACATCATATTTGTCAAAGTTTTCCGACTCCTTAATCAAATTATCAAACTCACCTCTGTAACCCATTTTTGATCTAATTTCTTTCGAATGTATAACTTTATCAGTTTTTGTAACAACGACAAACAATGTTCTAATAAACTTTGTTGATAAAATGTCTGATCCAGGAACTCTATAAAAATTGCCGTTGGGCACAAAATAACAATGAACATCAGGATTTTCCTTAAACAATTGCCAGCACTGAGAAAGAGTTTTTGGTTCAGTATACAACTCCAAGTTAGAAAACTGAGCATCTTTAGATTTTAAAAATTTATAGTATGTGTTTCTGTAAACAATTATTCCTCTTTCGTCAATGTTAGAGTCGTTTAGAATGTAATGAGACAATCTTAATCTCTTACAACTGATTTTGAAGAATCTTCTCCAAATGGCTTCTAGTGCTTCGCTAGCTTTCTGCTTATTCGCATAAAAGCTTAAGTAACACAAGTTTAAGCATCCAGCAAAAATAATTAATTTAATTAACGTAATTTTCTTGTCAAGCAAAAAGCAAGCTACCAAGGGTTTAGTTTTATTAAATGAGTCATAAATTGTTGGTAAAACAACTCGTGTGGTGATTCCAAAGCCTCCAAAAATGAAAGCCATGTAAACAAACATGGACTGAGCTAGTTTTCTAAATTGCAATCTAAAACTTGTTGCTAAGCAGTCTCTCAATATTTTTCTATTTGGATCTTCTGGAGATCTAACAAAATACAAAACACCATTTCTTAAAATCTTTGAACGAATCATTCCAATAAAAGAGGCCATAGATAACATATAGATTGTACCCATGGCTGCATGTGCAATTACCTGAACAAAACTTGGCAAAAACCCTAATAACTCATAAATAGCAAAAAATTTCATATTATCATTTTTATTTTGATTTAGAACCAAAGGAGCTATGAAAGAACTATCAATCATCATACCTGACATTATTGGAAACACTAGAAGTTCAATTGATATGATAATATAAGTCTTGAACAATTGTTTGATGTGAAATAAATTCTTGTAAAGTGATCTATCTTTAATTGGCATATTTTTGTATGGCTTCGGTGGAATCTCCAATGCATAAACATATGCAATAATGAACAAAGACACAAGAATGAAGAAAAGACAACAAGGAATAACTCTTCTAAAAGTTGGATGATTTTCATAGTCTAAAATCTTGAGCAAAACATCAACAAAAAGGTCTAGCGAAAACTTTTTAACGTGAATTTGAACTGCAAATATTTTGAAGAACTGTAGTGATAAACGCATAAAGGTCAAAACTATTCTACCTAAAAAGTAAGGTATAGCAAAACCCAAAAACAACACAACAGATGCGACAGCACATCCAATTAAACAATACTTTGGTAGATTTTTAAAAGAAAACCTGATGGTTAACATATTAAAACCCCCTTCATCATCATTGATTACAATTTGCTCATTGACTACTGGTACTTCATTAGCAAAAATATCACCGTTGACATCCTCCCTTATATCATCCAACAATTGATCAACTTGTGCATTAAATCTGTTTCCATCTTCATCCTCACTATCTTCTTCCTCTTCAGAACTAGATTCATGCATGTTTGGATGATAATCCTCATCATTGGAATCATCGTCTGATCCTTCAAAAATATTATCATTTTGTTGAACTTGGTTCCAAGCTTCCTCGTCGCTATGAACTTCTGAATCGTCATTTTGATTGGTTCTAAAATTGGAACTTAATGTGTCCAAAAAACTGGATCCTTTAAACAGATCCATTAAATTGGATGCTTGTGCTCTAGCGCTAATTTTTTGAAGTATAGATTCTTCTAATTCTTTTACAAAGGTAGTTGGAAGATCTTTTGGAATATAATATAGTATTTTGGCCATTTTTTCAGAAATCTCAGCGCTTGATTCCTTGACGGTTTTTAAAATAAATGCCTCCACCTCTGTTTCTGACATTTGCATTCTAAGACTGGGAGCAAATGATAAAAATTTTTGATTGAAAGTATCATATGCAATAGAAACCTGACCTTTCAACAGTTGAAAACATTTAATCTGGACTTGATAAGTGTAAGGGACTGTAATTTTCTTTAAATCTATAACATCAACATGCCCCATTTTTTGAAGCAGCATTTCTTTAAAAATATATTCTGAGTTGATCAAATCTTGAGAGAAATAGACGGATAATGCAACCAAACCAACAAATAAAATATCAACAAGACCTTTATAACTGTTCAACATAATCATATTAGCAATCACCTTCCATGAATTTCCAATATAAAATTCTTGATCTGAATTATCCAGCTCTTTCAAATCTGGACCATTTTTATAATTATCTACTCTGAAGAAACTATTAACAATTTTTTCTAAAAATAATCTCAAAAGTATCCAGTAATTTGGTACCACAACAAAAACTATCAGACCTACTAGGAAAATCAGCAGTCCAAATGTTGCTGCACTTTTCAGTTTTTTCCACAAAGGCCCTAAAAATTGGGCCCATGACAAATCCTTGATGTTTTCACTTTTGTATAAAGTTTTAAAAGTGTAAGGTGATCTACAAATATCACATTTCACGTCTATATTCTTTAATAAAACCAATCTTCCTGATTTTTGATCTTTCCTAATATACGAGTCGATATCATTTATGTTTAGCTTTTGAATGATCCAGTTGTACAAACACTGCTCATGTATTTTCCCAATAGATCCAATACACCTACAAGGTGTAAACAAAGGCTCATCCTCACTCTCTTCATCCCTACAGATTTTACAGTGATCTGGGCTTTCGTTTGCTAGTTTATCAACTTGCTCAATGTCATCGAGCATAGCATCCTGCGTGGAATTGTCACTCATTTTTGTTCAAAAAAAAATGCTAGTAGTTTTATCTTAGAAACTTAAAAAATACTGACAATTAGATCTACTTAATATTGGGTTTGTAATAGACTTTTAGTTGTGGTTGCGATTTGATGGTACACCTTGCTGAGTATCAATTTCTTTAAATGAAGGAATTTTTTGTTCTGGAAAAATGTTGAGCAGTTTCATCTAACCTTTGGTCACATGACTTAAGATGCACTGCTTTAAGGCACTTCTTTGGTCAATATCCGCCAACGGGGCGCCGGAGTAGTCATCTCATCCCAAATTGCTGTTGCTCTCCTATGAATATGGCATATACACTAGCAAAAATCGTCTAAAATAAAGCCGCAATGAGTTTATTGGTCTCACTTTGGTAGTTAGTGTTGAGTGTAATATAAACCACACTAAAGGGTCAGATAATTGGCTGACCTTCATCCGTATCTACAGTTCTTAAAAAAAAATATTAACACATTTTGTTACGAACTTAAATATCTTACATATAACATTTTATGTTCCTCCAGAGTATTTGAAAGAGACTAATATTATTCTATGTATCCCAGCGGACTGCTGTCGCCTACAAAAGATACATCTATGCTGTTAGTCACGTGCAGCAGGGGGAGAAGTCGTGGGCTCCAAACCACAAGTTCTACTTGTTCAAGTCACATGCTCAGCACTTTGATGCTAATTAGGCACAACCACAGAAATAAAAAGTGCAAACTGCTCCTCAGAACTGTCTAAAGGGTTCTCTAATCAAGAGAAACCATAAGGAAACCAACTATCAAAGCAGTCAGCTGATCTCAAAAAGAAAAACCAACAAATCACCCTATTCATGATGATTAGGCTTAAACCAACAATGATAAATCTAACGGAAGATGATTTAAAAGAAATTAATTCAATTACTCTTTCACAATTGAAGACTGAACAGGAAAAACAGTCAGCTGAATGTCAAGATACTTCTAGTGTTCAAATCAAAAATGACAGCATGGACATCGAAAATGATTTGAATGAGGAAACAGGTGGTAATAATAACAACAGCAACACGGATAAAGGTGAAAACAAGGCTCACAAAAGTTATACTAATGCGAACAATTAAAAGAGCGAGATAAGAACTTCATTATGTATAAAAAGCGCGTAAAGCAATATATATTACACACTCTGATTCCTTATTTTGTTTTCTTAGGAGCTAAATTGAAGGAGAAAAAATGCGGTGTACTATATGATTCGGAAAACTTTGATGGATAAAAAACCCCGTTAGATAGGTTGTTTTTTATTGGCAGCAGTCTTTGATTTAACGTTACTGGTCTGTTTTCTGTATCTCTCAAGGGGATAAAGTGTATTTTACTGAACGAAAACAGAATGGAAAGAACTGACATAATCATACCGGAAAACACCTCTAGTTTTACATCCAATGGCAAGATCAGAGTTAAAGGGGTGGCAGATGATATTTTGACAATGCTATTGAATTCATGAATACAATAGCCTGCATGTATAAGCTGTAGGATACCAACCAAAAGCAAAGCTTTAGTTAAAAAAGACATTTTTGTTGGTTGCTGGCGTCTGTTTGGTTTCTTTCTGTGTATTGGTGAGGCAATTACATTTCGCAGAGAAGTGGCCAAGAGTCTATGCTAGAAACCGAAACACGTGACTAGAAAATCTGGTTCTAGACAGTGCTAAAAGTGCATTCAAGCGCTCTTCTCCTACAGGGAGTCTTTATGCAGCCAAACAAACATTTTATTCTTATTTATTGCTATTATAAATATTTTTTAATGTTGTCAACTTATAAACGATTTCTTCTCTTTCTTCTGTAGTCAGCGCCTCAAAGTAATAGCTCTTGGGGCCATGGACTCTTGTAAATTTGATCTTAAAGTGCAATTTATTTTTACTTGACTTATCAATTTTAATTAATTGAGAAATATGAAAGGTCTTTGTTCTGCCTTGTTCGTTGTAATAAAAATTGTTACCATTATGCTGATTTTGATGATACTGCTGGTCAAACCAATGCTTTCTATTGTTAGGTTCCCCATCATGACCGTTGCTCAGCATCCCCGGAGCAGAGTTGTTGTCTACCAAATAAATAAAGTCACCATCTATAGCCAAAGTTTTTAGTTGCTTGTTGTTTAAAAGAGAAACTTTTTGATGGTGTCTTCTAAAAACGGTATATTTGTAATAAACCTCGGTTAAATTCAATGGTAAGCCATTCATACCATTATTGGTGTTTCGATTATCAAATGTTTTGCTAAAGAGTGAGTTAAAATTGTTTCTGTCTCGTTGTGTAGTTGGCTGGGTGTCAGTCGCTTTTTGAGTGTTTGAAGAGGTAGTATGTGATTGCTTTGAAGTCTTTTCCACCGGCAAAAAGTTTCCGTCATTTTTTAGAGTGAATGGGGCTATAGTACTGTTAACATCTTCCTGAGGATAGTTTTCTTCACTTTCATTTTCCTTGCTCAGAGCTTGTAGTTTCGTAAAATTCATTAATCTGGATTCTTTAATTTTGATAATTTGCAACGGCTCTTCACTATAAGTAAAAACATCTTTCAAAGGGGTGTCTTTATCTAAATAGTAATGATCATCTTTGAATTTCAAGTAGTAAGATATGGGATCTAAATCTCTTTGCAAGCAATATCTGGAAACAATCTCGCCAACTGTATCCAGACCAGCAATATTAACAGGAACAGTGTTTGATTTTCCATAAACATTCAAGTTTATAATCTTCTTTTGGGTATATCCAGAAAAGTTAGTTAGGTTTTCATCGCCCTTCAGTTCATTTACACTTTGTATTAAATTTTCTCTTTGCAATTTATGTTTTTGAATTATCTGCTGATCATCAGTTTTACAAGCAACCAACTCTTCCATCATCAAATTTCTTTCAACGATTCCTTCTCTGGACAAAATACCAAAGTCTCCTTCAAAAGGTAATCCATCTTCATCTACTATTCTCAAAATGTAGCAGTCAATATCACTGATTTTGTCAAACTTGTACAGGATGAGTTGAAGGAGTTGAAAATTTGTAATGTTCATGTCTTTTTTGACGTATAATTCAATAGATTTTGGATTACCTTCTAAGTAGCAGATAAGTTCCATACCTTCGTTCCTTTTAGCCAAAATGCCCTCATAATTATCTTGTACATTTTTATCATTTTTGGACCCGTGGAACAAAGGAGTTAATTTAGAAGGATAAGGATCAATATTCTGCTCAGTAAAATCTATTTTTTTAAATAAGTCTTCTTTCACCAAACAAGCTTCGTTCTTGACAGCTCCAGATGATTTTACATTATTTTGGGGGTTGATTTTGTTATCAAGTTTGTTTTCTATAAAATCAGAGTCAGAAGGTATGCTGTTCTCAATGTGATCTTTTTCAAAATCAAAATCTGAGTCTATCAGTGATTCCCCAAATGAAGATGCAAGATCTCCATAATATCGCTCATTAATTCCTGTAATTTGACCGTTTGTACTGGAATTTTCATTTTCTGTATTTCTGTTCTTCATATCCAAACCACTACTATTAGCAATATTGCTATTTGCCATATCAACCTCGTTTATTTCTTGATATGATGGTGCTGCATAATCGAAATTCAAAATATTTTTAAGATCATCATTATCTTCCATGAATGATCCTATTTTCATTAAGTCAGGATACGGCGCTTGCTTATTATTGTTTTTAGTTAGTTTTGCTTTTAGCGAAGGAGGAGAATTTTTGGTATTATCATTTGACTTGGTTTTTACAAGTGCTTTAGAGTCATGGCTATCACGATAAGATGTGTTCAAAATGACACTATTACTTCTATTGTTGCTATTAGTTGAAGTACTTTTTTCAACAACTATGTCACTATTATTGTTATTGGATGGTAAAAGTTTTTTTCCAATTTTTTTAAAATTAAAGATATGATCTTCATGCGCACTGTTCGATTCATTGTTATTCAAAGAAATTGATGATCCTTTTAAGTTTTTTTTTGTCATATCTCTTGTGAAAGAATTAACCTTGTTGTATATCTTAAGTTTTGAAGATCCTATTGTTTCATTGTCACTACCATTACTAGGGTTGAGACTGAAGCTGTCATTAGAAACGTTGTGGCTTTCTTTTTGGTGATTGGCATTATATTCATTATCAACATCGTCATCGTCGTCATCATCATCATCATCATCATTGTCTTCAAAGTTTTCTGGAATTTCACCATCTCTAAAAAGCTGATCTGTATACATCATATTTTCAAGAACCATATTTGATGAATTGCTTGTCATTTCATTCCGCTTTTCGTTATTTAAAAAATTGTCACTTTTGCTTCTGAAAAACTTATTATTAAAGTAGTTTTTCTTCTTAGAAGAAATAGTATCTGCAGTAACATCAGCTATTGACTTTTTTCTATACAAAGAAGACACACCCCTTCTAATTATATCACTTGATTTTTTTGCTGAGCTTTCGTTTCTTGAACTTGATAAAGATTCCGAATCTCTACTGTTAAAAGAAGCAGATTTGGATCTTGTTTGAAAAAGCCTACTTGAAGTTCTATTTGATATCATGTCGTCATTTGTGAAAATCGACATGTTGTCACTAGCATTGTGGTTATGGATCTTTGGGGTTTTGCTAAAAAAATTGGATATCTTTGATAATCTTAGCATTGAATTTCTTTTAGAAAGCTTACTGTTTATAGAATGCAGTTCATTATTTGCTATTGAAGAAGCTGAAGAAATTCTTCTAGAAACTTTTTGTTTTATATTACTGGCTAAATTATGAGAAGGGTTGTTATTAGAATTGCTTTTGCTAATTAAATTATCCTCTGTTTCTAAATCGATTAGTTCTCCTTCTTCTACATCACTATGCGATGCTGCAGGTCGTATTTTGGATGCTAAATTTATATTTATATTACCTTTTTCTAAATTCTTTTCATAGTTTTTGCTATAGTCATTGCTACTACTATGATTCTTATAGATATCCAAGGATAGCTGCCGCATATGATCATTATCTTTACCTTTAGTTTTTTTAGTGGTAAAATCATCAGCCAAAACCAAAAAATAATCCTCGTTAATGGGAGGGGATTTTATAATCTTTAAATAGTCTTTACCCCTAGCGTCATCCACATATAAAGTGCTTAGTTCGGTATATCTTTGACCATGACCACCATTTTCTTCAATTTTGTATGGGCTGATTACTCGTATATTGCTTATTTCTTTTGAATTAATGAGAAATGAAGCCCTTAATTTATTTATCAAAAAAACTTCATCCATTTGGTTCGCAAGTTAATTGGTAGATTTGTTCATTGGTTTCTAAACTATCTTAGACTCACTTATTCATTACGATAATATCAGAGATATCTAGATTGCAATTTTTGGGCTTTAGCAAATAACAGCTCAAGCAATAATCACGTGCATATACTTACCACGTGATTGTGCAAAGTTTCTTTTTTGCTTTACACCCAATAACGTGCTTCTAGTACAAATATCATCACATGAAGCTGGCTATAGATTAGTTGTTGGAAGTTTGAAATGCAGTAGAAAACAAAAATAGGAATAAAACCGATCTCCTACATCTGATTTCCTGAATAACATTATATTGTTTGTTCTGAACAGTACGCTTAATTTATTTTATGGGATACTCGTCTAATTGGAATAACCAAAATGGTGGATTTAAACCATCTACTAAAAAATCTTACAGAAATGAACCAAAGAAATTACAACAGAAAGCAAGTTTTGGAGTTTCAAGAGTTATTTCTAGAATGGACAAATTTGTGGTAGAAGCTAATAAAGAAGGAACTAAAAATTATAACAATGATTTCTCTAATTTCAACACTGGTGCACTTAGAGTAAACATCAACAATTTTAGTCAAATGGAAAGCCAAAAAACCAGCAAACTTAAAGTTGGAAAATTTATTGCTATGGACTGTGAATTTGTAGGTTGTGGACCCAAAGGTTGCAACAGCGAGCTTGCAAGAGTATCTTTGGTTAACTTTTTTGGCTATGTTGTATACGATTGCTTTGTCAAGCCTAGGTATAAAATAACAGATTATAGAACTAAAGTAAGTGGGATTAGACCTGATGATTTGAAAAACGGATTGTCTTTTGAAAAAGCCAGAAGTGATGTTGCTGAAATCCTTACTGACAGAGTACTGGTTGGTCATGCGATTAACAATGATCTTTCTGTTTTAGATTTGAAGCATCCATACGAGAATATAAGAGATACGTCTTTATATCCGGCATTCAGACAACTAAAGAACTCTCACAAACCAAGTCTAAAATTTTTAGTTGATGTGCTTCTGGGAGAAACCATTCAAGAAGGTGAACATTCTTCTGTAATCGACGCGCAAGCTACAATGAAACTATTCAAGCATGATAAGAAAAACTTTGAGATCTGGCATCACAACATCATGAATAACAGATCATGAAAACAAAAGCATACAACCTTGAGTTAATTAAAAAAAAATTATCTTTATTATTATTATATTTAACTGTCTTTATTTAAGTTAACTAGTCAATTTTTGATTCTGTTTTTATATTTTATACAATAAACTTTAACTATACTCATCTTCAACAATCTTTTCTAAAATTTGAATTAAACATTTTCTTCTCTTCATTGTTAAAATAGCTACTTTTTCATCATTGCTATATCCCCTCGTCACATTTAACAATCTTTTTAAATCGCTCAGTGCTTCCAACTTCATATCTTTCAATCTCTGAGTCATATTTTGCTCTAGCATATCTACTTGATGGTAGTATTCACTTGTTACAACAGCAGTCAATAGTTCGAAGGATTTAGAGACCAGATCGTACAGAGTTCCTTTCTCCTCTATATTGGCTGCCTCTTCAATCACACTACTCATATATTCAAAAAATGTTAATGGATCATTTTGAGCCATATGCAAAGATATGCATAAAATTTTCAACTTTGTAGCTTCTGATAAAGTCTCTGCAGATACCAACAAAGATATCTGGTACAATATCATGTTTTTAACTTTATTGTTTGCATCCGTCATCCAACTGAATAGAAATTCTGGAATAATAAAATCTTTACTGACACATTTGTAAATTGGCATTTCTCCATTATGTAACTCTGAATAACATTCATCAAATTCTTCATTATTCTGCAAAATAAACAACAAAAACATGTAGCAGTTAAATGGATCAGAAGAGGCTAGAAACTCAGCATCTTCTTTCATAGTTAGCATTAGCAACATTTTAGCAAGACGAATGCCATAGGATCTGGTGTGGGAAATTAAGGTTGCTTTGCAAACAAGATGAACTTGAGAAAACAAAAAGTTTTCCTTAGTATTGAATCTTTCATCAATCATTTCAAGTTCTGTTAAGCAGTCTCCTAATCCTTGTCTATTTGATTCCCAAATTATATCATTGATTTTTAGCCCTGTATTATTTTCTAAAGTTATTAGCCTTTGTAAACATTCTGTGGCAGCAACAAGACCGGCATGAAATACAACGATACTTGGAGACATTAAAAATGAGTGGCAGAGCCAGGATACTTGGACTATTAATCTAACGTTCACATCACTTAAACCTACAACAAAATTACCATATGATACAACGTGGGTGACCAAATGTAGCATTGTTTCTTCAGTGTTTGCAACATCTGTTAAAACATTTAGCGTTATAGAAAACAGGTTTTTCATCAAATCCTCATAGACGCCTTCTCTGCATAAAATACTCAAGTACATCATCGCTCTAGCAGAAATATAGGATTCTTCACCAAATATAGCTTCCAAAATTAAATCTTTATATTTTGCTTTCCAAAGAATTTCATCTGACGAATCTTTATTAATTATTTGCATTATCATCAACATGTATTTGATTAATTCTGACATATAGTTCACTTTCGATAACAAGGCAGCTGCATTTGAAGAGTAGTATGAGTTTGAATTTTCTCTGCTTAAGCCAAAAACATATTTAGCTTTAGGAGATGTTAATACATCAATACATTTAACAAAATCATTTCTTTTTTCATCACTAAATCCACTAGAAGAGATAAAAGAGTTACAAATATTAATTAGAAGTTTATGCAAACTAGTTTTAATTCTAATTGGTCTCACATCAATTAACATTGAAATAATGTACAAGACTTCTGGAATAAAGCCTTCAAAACTAACACAGGAATCAAAGGAAAGATCTTGTAATACTGACACTAAAATAACAACTTCTGACCAACTATTAACGTTGTTGTCATTTGTTAAGGTTGGTATCAATTTGTTAATAAGTTTCAGTAATCTTTGTATTACTATTCCAGAAATAAATACAGAAGGAATCATCGAAAGAATTGAAATACATGGAAACCAATCAAAACCTTCAGATTCTCTATCCATTGCATGTGTAATAACTTCATCAGCTATAATTTCAAGTAAATCAGAAACCAGCATCAACTTGGACCAAATAAAAAATTTAAATGATGACATTGAAGTAAGTCCGTCTAATGTACACTTAATCAATAACCTTATAAGATCAATAACTTTATCTTTTCCGTTGTTGTCAAAATCCATGAAAACATAATCATGAACATTTTCAATCCAAAAAGATAACAAACTCAAAAGTTCCACGGTATCAACAGACAATAGTCCAGACAAAATACCTTCAAAAGAGTGTTTTAATACAAAATATGTCATCTCTGGTTTGGTTAGAGCCAGTTGCTTAGTGAGGGTTCTGGTTAGAACTAAAGTATCGTCTGGTAAAGATAGTCCTTTTATAGGATATGGATCATAATCAGTTTCCAAATTGAATGTAGTCTTAGTAACGGCCAATAAAGAGTAGGCGCTAGACTTAATATGTTCATCTTTACTTGAGAATCCTGACAAAGTCACCAATGCAAGTCTTGCTATTATATCCAATTCAGAATCATTTGTGTTTTCCTTTTTAACTTGAATGTCAGCAGATCCACTTAGTTTCCGTTCTTCTACTAGCTTGGTTTTGGCATAATGAAGAATCTTTAGAATTTCCAAATATTTGAGTGTTGAAAGGATTAATTCTGTTTCATCATTGAAAGTGATAGTAAATTCATAAGGAATACCGGTGGTGTTTGTAGCAGATGCAGCTATCATATTTTTAATAAAGTAAACATCGTTTAGACAGCACTCAGAAATTGATTCATTTTCGTTGAATTTGATTCTTTTAGGTGTTTCTCTAACTAACTGGATACTATTATTTCCTATTTTCAATGTAACAGGGATAAATCTGTTTTTTGAGCTTTCGTAATAAGAGGTATTGTACAGCGTTACTCTTACATCATTGTATATGTCTACAGAATATTTTTGCAGCTGCAATGATTTGAAAACTTGGGACGAGCAGTTTGAAGTTAAAAATTCGTGCTTTATTGTACGAAACCCAAAGGATTCATATGCTTTTCTAGCTTGATTCCACCAAAATAGTAAGAATGCTTCATTAATATTGTAGAATATGATAGATTCCAAGTTAATGAAAGAATCTCTTGGCACCAAGTTCATAAACAGCCCCATTATTCTTTCCAACTTTTCTGTAGAAGACGCTGCTGCTGCCGTTCCATCAACCAAGATATTGAATTTTTTTGTCCACAAACCACTTTCTAAAAATATTAATTTATAAACTACCTCATTAACATCTACGTTATCCATTTCCATCAATTTTAAGGAGAGATTTATTCTGGGAGTACCATCAGCATCTGCAGAAACAAAAATTAATCCAGAAACTTCTGGCATGGAACCAACTTTCAAGTAATACCTATTCATAAAGTCATAAACCAATGAATATTTTTCAGCATTATCTCTAATCGTTTTGGGAATATCATTGTTCAATTCCAAAGAAGGTTGTCCTAACTCTAGCATTGCTTCATCTACAACTTTGGCAGATGCAATCAAATCGTAAAAAGACTTAGAATCGTTGACATCTTGAATCATTGAAGTTCTAATTTCAACATATTTGGAGTATAATATCTTGTGGAATGCTCCCAAATTTTCTAATTTTTCAACAGGAACAGTGTAATCAACAACAATGGATACTTTAATTTTATCATCTGAGACTCTTTGCAAAAACGTGAACATCTTCTCACTCCATTCATTTATTTTTTCTTGTTGATTATCTAACAAATGCCATTTTAACGAATTAATTGTTTTATTTGCAAGATTTTGCAAAACTTTAGCTACCAAAATCAAAGTTCTTCTGTTTTTTGATGATATTCTGGTCTTGATTTTTTCAGCTTCAGGGTTAATTATTGCTGGACAAAAGAATCTGAGGAAAATGAAAGAACCAACAGCTATCAGTTCACTTCCGGGGAATTTTCTTTTTGCTGAAGAATATATTCTTTGAGAAATGTAAAGAAATTCATTTGGTATGCAATCAAAGGATGTCAAAATATTGTCACAAAAGGTATCCATACAATTAATAAATCTATTTAGCTGAATTTCTCTTTCAGCAAGATCAACTATTGGTTTTTCAATTTCAAAATCTAAACCTTCAATAAGAATATCTGAAAGTAATGGTTTAATTGTTTGATTTAAAAAATCATTTCCTTTAATTCTAGAAAAAATCGCTAAAGTTCTAGTTGCAAGACTATTTCTTCTCAAAATATCCATATTTCTAGAAACTTTGGCTATTTCCTTCTCGATTAAATCTGAAATGAAGATGTGTGCCAAATTTTTGGGACCCCATATCTTCAATAAAGAAGTAGCCAGTCTTTCGATTTCATAAACGGGACATTGAGAAGCCAATGATTGTAATATTTGGGGAGTTTTTAATGATTGTTTAGCTAAATTGTTTACAGCTTCCTCCTGAGCAGGTGTCAAAATTAATTTATCCTTTCCAACATTTTTTGTTAGCTCAATCAATACATCCAGTAAAGTTCTTCTGATAATATTATTTTCACTATATGCAATTGGAAGTACAAAGTCCAAACCAATATCTGGTGTTGAAATCAGTAAATTCGTTAAACACGAAAGAACATTCTCATTTAGTATCAATGTTTTGTGTCTCAAAACAAATGGAACACTTTCATGATCAGAAGATCTTTCTAATGCTTTTAGTAAAATGTTAAAATAATTAGCAAAAGCAGATCTTTTTGAAATTTCAAGATCCACCGCGGTTGTAGCCGCTGGAGCTTCTAAAGCTATTTTATCAGTTAAAAATGACAAGACTTTCACACATTCTATTGAAGTATCCAACCTTAAATAATCGAAATCCCTTTTTTCTAGATCCATTTCTCTGTGAGATTTTGTTAAATTTACTAGATCCAAATCTACAAAGGCAACTTCATTAAACCAACTAAACACATTCTGCAGCCAGTAGTTCTTCAAACCATGTGCTCCTTTTGTAAAGAAAAACTTTTCAGCATGCTTGAAAGATAAAATAGCTTTTGAGGTATGAATAATTACTTTATACTTATAGTGTGTTCTATAGTCCATCATTGATATAATATCTAACACTTTTTGAATGATATCTAAAACCGATTTGGTGCAAAGAATGATCAAAGAAATATCATTTCTTTCCAAAATTGACCTCATTACAGCAAGTACTTGCTCCAGTAAGAAAAAGTTTTTTTCTATTTCACCTTTCTTACACATTTCAGCAAATATTTTCAGCTTTTTGCCAAGTTTTTTAAACAATATGCTGAAACAACCTGGATGAAGTTCAGTACTCAATATGTCTTTAGAATTCTCCCTTGTCAATAAATCAGAGGAGTTTAACAACTCGCATTGTCTCTCAATAAAAAAGTCAATCTTCTTTGATATTAAAACTTCGTAGCTATCAAGGATTTTATGAGTATCACTGGATGATAAGAATTTAATTTTGAAGACACCAATAAAAGAAGTTAGTATACCACAATAGTTTCTAAATCTTGTTTGATCATCTCTTAAAAGATTACATTGTCCAACAATACACATATCAAAAATTTTGTCACAGAAAACTAAAAAACAATCGAACAGTGCTCTAGATGGCCTGTCAATGTACTTCAAAATATCTGCTCTAATGTGTCTCTGGAAAGCTATAGGACCAAAAACATTGTGACAATTAGCAATAGATTTAGCAAAACTGTAATAACACGAATCTATTTCACAAGGAGTGATTTTCTTGTAAAAGCAATAGTAATCAACTTCATCAGTATAGAAAGAACATAAACTTCTCAAAGTGTCATGTGCTTTAACCTCATTAAATGATAAATTAACTAGTATACTTCTGAATAAGGCTTCGTGAAGTGAATTGACAACATAAATTTTAGTATGCTCTTGATAAGAGAAAGCATTAGTATCAGCTATCATCATTTTGATACTTTTTCTGTGCTTTAATAGTTGCTCTAATATTTGTAGGATTGTTAGTCTTGTGGACTCTGGAAGACTTAAATTAAAGGTACAGATACTCAGCAAAAGAGCTGACATTCCTAAAGACCAAAAATAAGAGTTTAGAGACTCTGTGTCCATTTCAGTTAACCGTTTCTGCAAAAATGAGTGATAGCAAGCAACGCATTCCTTGACTAATTTTTCATCACTACTTAGTATTCCACTTAGCAAAATTTTTTCAGTAAGATCTATTTCCAATACGGCTGATTTAGATATGTGATTATTTTTTGTAAGATTTTCACAAGTCCTCAAAATGTTTACACTATTGGAAATTAAAGAGACAGCCAAAAATTCCCTTAACTTATATTCTTGTTGAGATCCTACATTAACTAGATTAATATTAGGATTAAAGTCAGAGCCAACACTGTATTTGTTTACAACGGGTGTATTAGTTATCATTAAAGAGGATTCAATAGAAGGCTTAAGTTTTAAAAGTTCTTCAAAATCAGATTTAGTAAGTTCCATTTCTGAATTAGATTTAAAAAACTTTTCTAAAACATTCTCATTTCTTTTACCTACAAAATAATAAATGTTTTGCTCTTCAGGGTTATATTTTTCAAAAATTATATCATCAATTACCTTTGAAGCATCTTTATCTAAATAATCTAAGGAAGTAATCAACTTCCCAGACATGTTAAAAGTCATATTTTTAACAACCTCAACAATTCTTTTATAAACTTCAACATTTTTGTTAGATGGATTTGGAATAGTAAAAAAGAACTTTATTCCCTCAGACATACAATAAAGCTCATAATAAGTTTCACATCCAAACTCTTGATCCTTTGATGCAATCAAGCATTTATTTTCCAAAAGATCAACCGTTGAATCTGGAAAGAGTAGCAAGGAAGAAATAATGTTTTCCACAACAAACTTCGTTTTTGATGGCAAATTTCTATTTAGAATCTGTTGGGCGTATACCATTTGCTTAGGAACTTCTTGGTTATTATTTGATTGAAAAATCATAGAAAGGACAGGAGAAATTCTCTTTGCAAATTTTGTAATAGGAGAAGATTCTTCATAGATGTTCAACAGCCCACCCATAAAGTAAACCAACATCAATATAGAAAAAATATGAATATTTGATCTATCACTAATTTCAAGAGCTTGTGATGTCCCAAAATGCTTCATCATATTAGACCAAAACTTATTTTCCTTATTTGTATTATAATAGTTAGGGAGTTTTGAAATTTTAATTATATTTTTAATAGCGGAACCAACATTTTTAGTTTGGGATTCTAAATGAGATCCAATAAACGAAGATGGTATTGAAGATGAAGATGAAGTCTCATCTGTGAAGGAATTGATACTAGCTTTATCTGAATTGTCTGTTTTTACTTTTAAATTTTTAACAAAAGATGTAATTGGTTTATGTAATTTGTTTTCTGTTGGAGGGGGAAACCCATTGGGAGTGTATAAATCTGAGACATTTAAGCCACCGTCGACTCCTTTAAAATCAACTTTGTTCAAATAGGATGAAAAAACATCAACATTATACAAAGAAAGCATAGTCAAACTTCTTGTTACAGCGATATCCCCTGGATTTAAAAGTTCCTCTTCAATATTACAAGTTCCAAAATGATAGGCGTCTCCAGAACTAGATAGTGTCAAGCCATCTTCAGATATTCTATTTAAAAGATGCGTCATTTCATTAATAGCTTCGTTGTTATTAGAGAAATTTGAACTTTTAGAATTCGTATTTTGATCAAAAGATTGCTCTTTAGAAGAATAAAAAAAGGATGGAGCGGTATTGCTTCTTTCCGAAAGTTTAAAATCTCGATGTAAACTATTAATAGACTTGTCACTGTCAAATGGATCTAATTCAGTAAGATCCAAAGGAGAAGATTTAGTTGTATTTGATCTGTAGTTGATTGTATTGCCTGAAGAGTTCCCATAAATATCATTTATCAATCTTAAAGTATCAAATGAACCATAAACAGAGTTGAAAATATTCGTTAATTCCTTTTTAAGAATTATACCCTCAGGAGTGTTGTTGTTATGAGTATATTTCAAATAATCGCTTGTTTTTGAGACAAAAAAGATCTTGAGCGAATGTGCCAGGGCAAGAAGCATACACTTTCTGAATATACTTCTCTTATAGGTTTTGTGTAATTTATGAATAAATTGAATGAAAGCAATCAAGTCTTTGATGCTGTGGAAAGTTGCAAAAGAAATATACTCAGTAGAGAATAATAAATCTGCCGTGAATAAAGACAAATAAGCTGGTATCAAAATGTATTTAGGATTAGAATCGCCATTACTGTTTGCAGATGCACTGCTAAAGGCAGTGTTCAAACTATAATTGTCGTTATTAAGTTCTTCATTTATAAACCTCTCAGTTTCAATATCATCTAATTCTTGGTGCTGAACATACTTGGCTCTCAATTCTTGAAGCACAAATTTATCCTTTTTAGCTTCAGGGCCAGGATTGATAAGCAATATTTGATCCAAAAATTGCATATAGTCTTGAACATTGGAGTTAGCAATAAAAAATAAAATGTATTCAATGTTAGTGTCAATTATGTTTCTGGTTTCTTTCAAATAAGGAATAGAATCTAACTTTTCATCATCATGACTCAGATAGCTACCATTTGAGGCAACATGAATCGAAGATGTCTTCAAGCTTTTGAAAATTAGATCTTTCATGTTGGGTAGCAGTAATTGATCCTCCTTGACAATTTTTGCGACGCAATCATCCAGTTTAACATTAGACTTTATTGCTATCAAAAATCTGATCAACTTTCTAAAAGTTTTTGAATGTAGCTTTTCAGGAAAAGACTTGTTTACTTTGGTAAATTTTTCGTAATCGCTATTGGTTTTAGAAATACCAAATTTAAAAAGATTGGATGTGGGTGAGTTAGAGTAAAAAAAATGATATGAGTCTTCAAACTCCTTGTTTCGATCAGCCACAGTGATATTAGCAAACTTTCCCGAGTCCTTGAAGTAGTAACTGACCTCAAAGATTTGTATCATCAATCTTAAAAATATTAAAACATAGTTAGAGATACCCAATGATCTCAAAGGATACTTGGTGCTTTTTCTTATATTTTTATGCTTATCTAGAAGTCTAAGGGTGGCTTCTGAGATATAGGACTCGTTGTTCGTATCATTTGCCTGTGGATTCCCTCTATAGATGTTTTCTGAAGTAGGATTGTTGTTAATGTCAGTGTATGCACTGATGTTAGGAAGAGAGGCGGAAGGAGATATAGTTTTATCTATCAGCTGCGAGTCTTTGGCTGAGGTATTGCCAACGGGGCTGGCAAAAGGCGAACCATGTTTAGAAAAAGGTCTGCTGTCACTTCCAGAATTTGGCGAAGCAACCTTGGAATTATGGTTGCTGGTCGTGTTTTCGCTTAAATCTTCGTCTTCCTGTATGATGGGAAATTCTTCGTACTTTGAAAGTTTATCTTTCAAAAGCTTGATGATATCATCAACCAAAACACTTGTGTCGTAGTCCATGCACAATGCTAAAAGATTTTTAACACATTTTTTATAATAGTCTTCGTCTCCAATTTCGTTCAAAGAAGGACAAAAGTTGGGATTATTGGGTAAAAATTTTGAAATACATTTGAGCAGATGTCTTGAGTAGGCTGTAGAAGTTTTTGAGGAAAAGTCAGTTTCACTCATTCTTATGGATTACAACTAAAGCAAAAAAAAAAAAGGCAAACAGTAGACAATAAACCCACTTACTTTAGTAGCTAATAAACAGTATCACTTTCAATAAATACTCAAGTGAAAAGCAAAGCAGAACTCAAAAGATAAAAGCAAGGTTAAAATGAACCAAATTTAGGAAAATGTGTTTGGTGTCAATACAGGAGTGATCAATTGATTCTTAGGTCCTAAAATTGGTCTTCTAAACGTATTGTTAGCTCTGATCAAAGCTTTCTGGTTCTGTCCTTATTGGTTGAGATAAGAAAGATAACCTTGTAAGCGAGAAAGCTTCAGTGAGTGTTTTTCAACAGGGGAGGGGTGTGACAGAAAAATTTTCTTGGCGAGACAAAACATTCCAAT
Organism: Hanseniaspora mollemarum; assembly: GCA_019649515.1. NCBI lineage: Eukaryota > Fungi > Ascomycota > Saccharomycetes > Saccharomycodales > Saccharomycodaceae > Hanseniaspora > Hanseniaspora mollemarum. The sequence continues at coordinate 36,946 of JABFEO010000016.1, read as the reverse complement.
CTACTTGGGATGGAGGAGGGAGCAGCCAAAAAAGCTTTGTCACGCGATGGTCTGGTTTGGTGGTGGAAGGAGAGAAGGCGGGAGGGGAATGCAGAAAAACAGGGTCCAAAAGTGCACGTGAAATCATGCGGCTCGTTTTTGTCACCCCGTCTTTGGCTGACCACCGAATTAGGTTATTTTTTTTGCCTGTGCCTGGTTTTGCCACTTTTGTTTCTAATGGCTGAATGTTGATACGAGAATGTGCTTCTGGTGCACCCGCCTGGGGAAAGGGGAAAAAATGTTTGCTCTTGTCACGTGCTTCGGAGGCTTCCGAGGGCTCTGCTGGACTGGGATCTAGAATTGGGACGTATTAGCTAAATTCCGATATAATTAGGCGGTGTTTGTAAATGGAGTGGCCTAGTTTTTTTTTCTCATTAGGTTATGTACGTAATGCAGCTGAACAATCGCCTGAGAGCATGGACCCTTGGCTATTATATAAGCTCCTCTCCTGCAACAGCTTTTTTTGAGATAGTGTTCTATTTGGGTTTTTTTACTGTTACTATTATAGGAAGTTGATAGACTGCTAAAACCCAAAACAGACTATATTATGTTCAGATCCGCCACCAGAAAGGTATTGAGAAACACCATCGCCGCAGCAGGCCTCGTAAGTGTAGGTTACTATTCCTTCAACACCAACATCCAAAACAACTCAGGATTGAAGGCCCCAAGCGGCAACGTCGAGGCTGCATCAAGTCAATTCATTGCTTCCAGCAAATTTAAAGACTCCAACTATCAAAGTATTTACAACGATATTGCAAAAGTCATTAGAGACAATGATGAGCATGACGACTACATTGGATCAGCACCTGTTTTGTTAAGATTATCATGGCACGCTTCGGGACAATTTGACAACGATCAGAAGGCTAAAGGAGGATCGTACAATGGAACTTTGAGATTTGACAAGGAATTAAACGACCCATCCAATGCCGGGTTGAAGTACGCTTTTGATTTGCTGAAACCTGTCTACAAAAAATACAGTTCCAAAATTTCTCATGGTGATTTGTTCACTTTAGCTGGAGTTGTTGCTGTCCAGGAAATGGGAGGGCCAAAAATTCCATGGAGATCCGGTAGAGTCGATGGTGACATAGAAACTGTTCCAAACAATGGAAGATTGCCTGATGCCAACCAGGGCCCTGGCTACGTTAGAAGCTTCTTCCACAGATTGAGATTTTTTGAAGATAAAGAAATAGTTGCTTTGATTGGCGCTCACTGTGTTGGGAAAACCCATTTGAAGAATTCTGGTTTTGAAGGTCCTTGGGGTGCTGCAACAAACATGTTTACCAATGAGTTTTTCAGAAACTTGCTTGATGAAAAATGGAGTTTGCAAAAGAACGACGCTGGTAACAAGCAATACAATAACGACAAGGGTTACATGATGCTTCCAACCGATATGGCTCTTGTACAGGACGGTAGTTTCAAAAAGATTGTTGAAGAGTTTGCCAAGGATGAAGGTGCTTTTTTCAAAGTTTTCTCCACTGCCTTTAGCAAGCTATTAGAAAATGGGATCGAATTTGAAAAGTCCTCTCCAGTCTTATATTTCAAGACTTTAGATGAGCAAGACTTATAATACAGGTTTTGCTGCTTAAACATATATTTATTTTAAGAGCTGAGAAAAGCTCATATTTATTTTACTCTTAATCATATACATTGAATGATCTTTATTACACCTTCCATCTCAATCTTTCAGCCAAATTGTGATTGGAAGGCTTCCTTTCTATTCACGTGATTTTTGCAATAGTAAAAATTTTCATTCGCATTCTTCACTGCTTTCTGTCTCTTTCATAAAAGATATAGGGGAAGGGAGAACAAACCATTAATAAAACAGCCTCGACAGCAATATGTTTATAATCAGAAACAGAGTTTTTACTCAACAAAGAAGTGCTTTTGCTACTTCTATGCTTTTGAAAAAAGAAATAATTAAATCAGGAGATTCCAAAAAGACTTTAAACTGGGTTGATTTTTTCAAAATCAAAAAACAAGAAAGAAGAATCAACGTTATTTCAGGGATCTTGACTGGTTTTTTAACTTCAAACGTGGCTTTTGCATATGCTGCCAACGTTGAAATAGATCCTACTCAAATGATATTTGGTGTGGATCCATCCATGGTGATTGTTGGAGGATGTATAACAGCAGGTTTCTTTGGGTATTTGATCGGCCCAGCGTTTGGAAGACCTTTTTTCAAGTTAAAAAATAGCGCTGTTTTGGCCAGCTACAATAATAAGACAAGGGTGTTTTTAGATCACGTTAAGAAGAATAGAGTTGATGCTTCAACCCAGTCATTGAACAATCCTCCTCCTGACTACTACGGCGAAAAGATTGGTTCCTTGAAGGAGTACAAGACCTGGTTGAGAGACTCCAATGCATACAGACAGAATAACGGAGATTTGTAAATAATAATGCTCAACTGTTGACTTAATGAAGTATAAAGTAGGTTCTTTTTTCTTTGGGAATGATTTTGACTGTATTAGACTTGGGGTTGTGAAACGAAAAGAGGGACAAGAAAGGATAAGATGAGCTAGTTGAATTTCAAGCATGTACTTTATAGAGTTTTTGCAGGTTTCAGGTGACTGATTTATCCTATGGCAACCATGAATTGCGGAAGTTTCGTTATGGTGCTCTATTTGCTGTTTATCCACGTGATCTGCCATGTTGGCTGAGCAATGTAAGTTGTTAGAAATACGGTCTTATATACACGTGACGCGAGTCAAATAAACACATCAAACATAAGACGAAGCAAGCACAATCATATGACAACTTTAAACACAACCATATGTCTACAGTACAACACACTAAACATTATCTAATTATATTTATTAAAAAAGTCATATACGCATCAAAAAGCTATTGACATATGTTAACAAGGTATGTTATTAGCTATTCTGGAATAAATATCAACAGGCACAGTCCCGAGTTCATTCTCTTAGTTTAAATTTTTTACTTGTACTATCTAGTCAATTATTATATAGATCTTTATAAAAGGTGATGTGCTTTGTTCAACAAACTCCTTAGTGCAAGGAATTGAATAATTTCCCCGCTGGGGCTTCAAGGTAAAGCCAGTATGATTCACGTGACAAGAGCTGCAGCCATAAGCGGGTACCACAACATCAAAAATATGACCTGCGCTTCCTTGTCTTGCGGCCTCCAATTCCAGATATTTTCGCTGGTTTTTGCAACGGATATAACCCTATTGCTATAACGGCTGCTTTTTTTCTCCCCGTCAGTTTCTACAAGATGAAGCTCAGATCAGTAGCCCATTTTGATTAGAGGGACTTTTACCACTTAAGAAGCAGCTAAGGTATCAGCAAAACCAATAGAAAAGAACTATTTGGCGAAACCCTAGAAGCCAAATACGAACATTTTGCCTTCTAATCCTATACTATTACGAATTTAAAAAAAAAAGCCAAAAGCCCCATGACTTCCTCACCAAACAACAGCAAAGTGCCTTTTTTATCTTTGACCAAGAATGATCTGCTTTTGATGATCATTTCAATTTTTTTTCCTCCTGTGAGTGTATACTTGAGAAAAGGTTTATGGACTAAAGACTTTTTGATTAATTTTCTTTTGACCTTGCTTTTAGGTCTTCCAGGCTTTATCCATGCTGTCTGGGTGATCTACACAAGCTCTGAGTTGAGAGACGGCACCCACGAAATCTTGAGCACCGGCTCCAGATTAGAAGAGGGATTGTCTGGTGGCCAAGACAGTGGTCCAAGAGAATCACATGATCAGTCTGTACCTCATTCTGGCGTATCTGAAGAAGAGCAGCCTTTGGTTAGCCAGCATTTCCCCCTAGATAACAAAATCCAGACCTAGACTCAGATTCTGTTTTTACTTTTCAAAAAACGAGGACCTCAAAACTCTGCTTTCCAGCACTCATTTATATTTTTATTACCCTTTATAGCCTACCAAAATACCTATATGCTTTTTATAGCTTGACATATTCTATCATTGTGTCTTTGCAGCCTGCCCTACCAAAACTCTCTTTTGCTTCTATCCACCGCCCATTTCCTCAGCTTATCAGGTTGGCGTTTTACTGAAGGGATCAGAAACCTCAGGCAAGCGCTACCGTGTCATCGGCCACTTCGGAGTTTTAAACGCACGTGACTTCCATTTGGTGCTCAGAGTGTTATTTTCATGTTTTAAATGCTTAGACAATACCTTACAAAATTCTTTAAAAACTCAACCCGTTTTCTTAGAAACTACCTCACAATGCTATTTCAAACCCCGGTGGTAATTGAACTGTAGAAAATTTTTCCTTTCCTTTCTCAGTTCTTTCTGAAAAGTAAACATGAGAATGTTTAATGAACTTTCAAAATGTTTTCTTAAAAATGAGAGAATCATTGCTATTTTTTAAAAAGAGAGGAACAGAAGTGACCATTAAGAAATTAAATAGTTCAATTAAAGAGTTCATAAATTTGTTTTTCTAATCCAACTGACCTTATACTTTCATTAAACAAATACACTGAAGTAAATTAAAAAACGCCTTTTTCATTACTTTTTAACTATTATTAACAAAAATGCAAATTAAAAGCTTGATTTTATCCACCTTATTAGCCATCGAAGGGGTTGCTGCTTCCTCCCACAAGCACTCTTCTAGTCAATCGAAAACCATCAGCACTACTGTTGTTTCCTCTTCTACATCTAGCAAATCCAGCAGCTCTTCTGCATCAAGCAAGTCCAGCAGCTCTTCCACATCTGCCAATGAAACTTATGTTCCAGGTAACGACTGGAAAACTTTGACTCCTTCTAACACCTACCAATGTGGATTTACTGACTTCTCTTCGAGCTTTGGTGTTGCCGTTAGAACAATTACTTTGAACGAAACCTCTTCTTCTCAAGCTAAGAGAGACCTAGTTGCTCCAACACAGGCCGTTGATGTTGTTGTTGGTCAGGTTAGAGCCATGGCTAGTCCAACCACATTCACCTCTGATGGTATTGTCACCACCACCACTTTAACCAGAACCAAGACTATTGTATCTACTTCTGTTGCCACTTTGGCCGTCAACACCACTGCTTTGAAGGAAACTTCCTCCACCAACTTAACCAGTTACAACATTACTGTTAATGGAACTTTCACCAACGCCACTTCCGCAAACATCAGTTTCTATGGTAACTCTTCTTCAATAAATTCTACTGCTTTGAACAGCACTGCTTCCTACTTAAACCAAACCCACCAGGTTAACACAACTTCTTATAACAGCACTTTAGTTGAATGCAGTGCCCAGTTACCTGACTTCTTTAATGACGTCTCTTGTCAAACCAACACCACTTTGTCTGTTACCCTAGAAAACGGTGTTTTGAGAGATTCCACTGGTAAGATTGGTTCTATAGCTTCTTCCCATCAATTCCAATTCAATGGTCCATGGCCAGCTGCTGGAACTTTGTTAGCTGCCGGTTGGTCCATTACTCCAGATAATACTTTGGCCTTAGGTGACAATGATATTTTCTATGAATGTTTAACTGGTGATGGTTACTATGATTTGTTTAATGAATTCATTGGTTCTCAATGTATTCCTATTCAATTAGAAACTGTTACTTTAATTGAATGTTGAGTTGGCTAAAAACAACAAAAATATATTTTCAAAAAATTAAATACCCTTTTTTAATCAAGCATATGTAAAATTATTTCAATTTTAATTTTATACTTCATTAGCTTTATAATAAAAGCATTAGTTAATGTGTGAGCATTTAATAAAAAGAAACTCTTCATAGAGTATGAAGCATAAAAATTGACACTCCGCGACGGGGAATCGAACCCCGATCAGGCACGCGACAAGCGCCTATTCTAACCGTTAAACTATCACGGATTGTTAAATCAATATATTAAACAGACAGAAATACAACATATATTCTTTGAACAATATATTCCTTTAATAACCACTATCAGCTTGAAAATGGTTTTTATTGAGGTCTTTTCTTCTGGCTGTTTCAAAATTTGATAACTGCTGTTTTTTAAATGAGAAAAATAAAATATAGCTCTAAGTTCGTATTTGGATGAACTTCTTGGTAGGGTTCTAACGCTGAAAACACATCACCTAAAAACCATCATGCAGTAATATACAATTATTGCTCGAGCATTATTATTGATACAGTAAAAAAATATTAAATTTTATAAAAGCTATTCATTTCTAAAATAAAAATTAATTATATTATATATTTCATGTTAAAAACAGTTGATCACCCATATATCTAAACCAGCAAGATAGCAGGTATATCTTCTTTTCTTTTCAATAAATTACTCTTTAGCTTCAATATTCACTTTTTCATTTTGCATTGAAGAACTGCTATCAATGTTATCGTCTACCAAGTTTTCTTTCTCCATCATACCATCTAAAATAGCATATGGATCAAGCTTACCTTCAAATTTGACCATTCCATATTTGGCACATTCTTCAGGGCTGAAGCAATCAAAGTAATCAACAGGATCACATTCACCAACTCTTTCATTCTTATATGGGAATAGTTTGTAACTTAATAAATACAAAGGAATTGTGATTATAGGTACAAATATGAAATATCCATAGTAGAATCTCATCATACCTACATTGTACTCCTGTTCTGGATAACAGGTATAATATAAACCTGGTAACCCTAGAGCGATACCAATAACAGCTACAACAATAGCTCTAATATTAACTCCTTTGTAGTACCAGTAAGTACCATTTGGGGAAGTTGTGAAGAAATCTATTAGGGATAATTTTCTTCTAATAATATAGTAATCACACCATAGGAAGGTTATTGAAGGAGTAACGAACAAACCAAAAGCACTCATTACAGTCAAAAATTTAGATGCACCTGTGTAGAAAGTCCAAGGGCATGTAGCCCAAGCTCCAATAACAACACATAGCATTGTACCTCTTCTGATGTTAAAATATCTTGGTGCATAAAGAGCTAAATCCATTCCTACAGCGTAAGCATTTTGAGTCATATTCAACATTAATTGACAACTAGTAAAAGCTAATCCCAAAAAGAAAGTAGCAGCTCTGGCTTTTGGTGAGTAATTATCGTTCAACCATTGCTCTGCAATATCAGTTGGCATGAAATAAGATTCACCATACAATGTTAAACAACATGAAGAGCATATCAAACCAAATGTGGCAACCAAAGTAGCTGCAACTAAAATAGCAAAAACTAGGGAGACACTGATTTTAAATTTATCTTTGCTTCTTGTGAAACGTTGATAATCATTACCATTTAAAATAGCATTAGCAACACCACTTATCCATATGGTAATAACATATAACCAAGTGAATCCTCTATCGGTTGTAGACATGGTGTCTTTAACGTACCATAAAACACCTGGACCACCAGCAGTTTTTCTTAAATAAATAAACATACCCAAAATACCAAAAAATGTGGAGCCACAAGCAAACAAAGAATATCTGGCTGTCTTTCTTGGATGAACAAAAACAAAAATAACACATAAACACAAAAACACAACAAATCCAATTAAACCTTTAGCATCTAAACCAGAATCTTTTTCAAATCCAGAATAGTGAAGGTAGTGATGAGAAAAGGAATCTAAGATCATATTGACCAAAGAACCTCCACCCCAAGCTAAGTACCCAAAGGTAACAATGGAAAGACCTAATCTTATTAAAACCCCAAAATATGAACCTTTGATACCATAAGTCATTCTCTGGGATAAACCGAATCCAATGTGGAAATCAGATCCGTTATTAGCCGACAATATAAGCATGGTTATAACAATACAGTTAGCAATGATCAAAGCACCAATAATTTCTTTTGCATTAAGTCCTAAACCACTGAAAGTAATTGCAGTTGAGAAAGTTGGAATGGAGAAGTTAGGCAATCCCCAGTACCCTAGCATAGACCAGAAACCCCATGTTTGATCATCGTATTTGATGGGCTCCAAATCCGGATTTCTTAGGGAGGAAACAACTTGGCCTTCGTGGGGAATTTCAAATCTTTTCAAAAACCTCTGGAAAGCTGTACTTGGTTCTTTTTCTTTTTCTAATTCCAAAGTTTGCTTTAGGATATCTTTATCTTCAGCTGAAACAATCGACTTTATTTGGTTAATGTCAGTAGACATGACAGCTTCAAGAGTACCATTTTTTTCAAACACTTCGTTTGATTTAATATTTGCAACCATTTTAAACTTGTTATTGATGATACTAATATCTAAACTATCAGTCTTGGGCTACTGGTTTTGCTAAACACAATTTCTAATTAGTATAAAAAAAAGTAAAGAAATCTTAATTTTCTCATTGCCATCCATGTATTTATATAGAGCCGCTTTGTGGCCACAAAGTTGTTGTTATATTGTTTTGCGCGTGTTTTTTGTTTTATCGTTATCATCTCCTTTGTTAGCATCAAACTTTAACATTGCTTGTAGTGCCTTATTAATCAATCTCATCGCTGGAGAAAAGCAGAAAGAAAAGGCGATCGCTAGTTTTAATTTTTTAGCGAGAAATCAAACTTTCGCTTAAATCATCAAAACTAGCGAAGTCACGTGCATAATGCGGTGACCGCAATACTACTTCTGTGAACCTTCTGTCAAGCATGGCTCTTCCTGTGATCAGATAACAGTTAATCAGTCCTTTTATATAATTTTATTAGTTATGTGCCTTCTTCTTTCAAAATAGGTCTTCATCATCTTCATCACCAGCAGCTCTAACTAAATCCAAAAATGTTTCTTTAGAAACTTCCGATATTAATTTGCTTTCTTCTTTTTCCTTGTGTATGGCTGATTTAACGTGAGATGAGGCTAATTTTTCAGACACCTCTCTTTCTGTTTTCAATTGAGTGGCAGTTATTACATTAAACAGTCTGACAACACCTTTTTGGGCAATTTTCCTTAGTCTTTTTTCTTGTTCCAACAAGCTGGCTATTTCGCCTTCTTCGTTTTCCTGTGGAATTATATCAATCTTTCTGGATTTCAACAGAAATTTCTTTTTTTCTCGAGTTAGAAGTTTTCTGGCTTTGTCATCCAGTTTATCTTGTTCCTTCTGCTCCAATGCCTTTTTTTGTCTAGCCATAACAGGGTCAATTCTGTCATATTGTTTTAAATGAGAGCCCAGGATTGCTGACATAGCAGAACTGAACTTTTCAGATCCGTCGTCATTTTTGGCCATTTTTTGTTTTTTTGGCTGTTCTATATCCTTTGAAGCAAAATCAAAATCTGAATCTTCGCTTTCCTCTGCGGAACTCTGTGAATTCTCTTCTTCTTTCTCACTGTTATCTGTTTTTTCAGAGTCACTTTCTGAGCTATACGACTCTATCTCCTGCTGACTTCTGCCATCTTTGTTGCTGACTTCGTCATATTTTCTTTTATTCAACTTAATGCTACCTTTTTTGTTAGCAACCATCTTGGCCTATGTAAATCAAAAAAAATTCCTAGTATTAATGTGGCTTTATTGCTTTAATACTCGGTCTATTCCTCTGCTCTTTAGGGTGGTACAATCCATTTTTTTTCTTATAGCAGTTACCAAGAAAATTAGCAGTTTTGTTTAGTGATCCTAATGAGGAAATGCAATCAAAAATAAAAATGCCTGTTCAAAAAAAAAGAAATTTTGCACGTGATGTAGTTTGTGTTTTTGTGTTTTTGTGAAACCTATGTGTAACGCGACAGTTCATGATGGATCAACAATCATAACTCTTCTGTTAAAATATAAAGCGATCCCTGCAGCTTCCCGATCATTGCTGATTATTACTAATTGTATTAGTAATGAGTTTTGAAGAAAAACATGAGTCAAAAGATGAAACTACCAAGCAAGAAGCTGATTATAAGCTATCAAACGAGTCCATAATCAATAATAAAAAACGATCCTTTTCTGCAATGAGTGATGCCATCAAGACAAATAAGATTATAGTTTCTAAACTGACCGTGCCTACCAGTATTGGTGATATTTACAATAATACTGATGATCAAGATATATTGCAAAAGAAGAAGAAATATAGCTTTCAGGCCCATAGTAACATGGATTCATTCTACAAAGAAAATGTTGAAGAGTTGAATGAGCTAATATCAGAACTACAAGCATGGGAAAGCAAATACTTGGAATTAAGCACAAGATATCAAAGCATGGAGAAGAAGCTAAATAATGAACTTAATCCAGAAATTGAAATTCAGAAGAATCTTGTAATGGAGCGAAAGAGATATTACGATGAGTTAAAGCAGGATAATGATGCACAAGCTAAGAGTTTTGATAAAAAGTTGAATCTAATGAAGCAGACAAAAGAAACGGAAAAACTAAGCATGATGCAACAAAAAGACCTCAAGGCCAAAGTTGCCGAAGAAGATTATGCTAAGGAAAGAGATGAATGGGAACGAAAGCTAGAAGAAGACAAAAAGACACTCATTGACGATATTGCAGTGTTGAAAAGAGAGCAACAAGAACATCTTTTAAAATTAAATTCCAAAGAGGAGTTGCAAGCCGCTAAAATCCAATTGGGCTATGACATGAATGCTTTAAAAAGTAAAAGCTTAATTAAATTGCACCAAGAAGCTGAAAAATTGGAAAATATTAACAAAGATTTAAACAAAGAACTAGACAGTATAAACATCAATAATCAAACGAAATTAATTCCCATTGGTGTGGATCTAAGTAGTCGAATTGAAAGCGAGACTTTATCTTTGAACAGCATTATTAAACTTAGAATTAAGAAAATTGAAGAGAGTGCTGTTGTAGCCGAACAATATGAGCAAATGCAAATAAAATATAACGATTTACAGACTAAGATAACTCTATATAATGAGAAGTTACAAAATGCCACTTCCTCAGTTGGAAGTTATAAAGCTGAATTGAGGGAAAAAGAAATGCTTAGACGAGGCCTTCATAATGAACTGCAAGATCTTAGAGGAAACATAAGGGTGTTTTGTCGAATAAAACCAGAAAAGAATTTAGAATTTATTATGAAGGAGATCAACAAGGTTAATCCGGATGACTCCATAAATGATGAAGAGACTCTTTTGAAGTTTGAAAGATCTCAGTTAGAGGTAATCCCACCAGATAATTTCAGAGATAGCTTTTTCAGCTCACCAAGAAAATCAACCAAAGCAGGTAACGGTAGTTCAATTTTTACTTTTGACAAAATATTTGATGAAAACGCTTCAAACAAAGATGTTTTTGATGAAGTGTCTCAATTGGTTCAAAGTTCTTTGGATGGGTACAAAGTTTGTATTTTTGCTTATGGGCAAACAGGCTCTGGGAAAACATTTACAATGTTGCATCCACAGGATGGTATTATTCCCTCAACATTAAATCACATCTATAGTTGGATCGATAATTTGAAGCCTCTAGGATGGGAATATAGTATAAAAATTCAATTTGTTGAAATTTATAATGAGAGTATCAATGATCTCTTGGCTGAAAAAGCAGATCAGAAATCTAAAAAAAAAATTGAAATAAGACATGCAAACGGTAGAACTTCTTTAACGAATGTTGAAAATATTGATATCACGCATAGTGATAACGCTGAACAAATCTTGAGAGATGCTATGAAATCAAGACAAACAGCAGCGACAAAAGAAAACGATCACTCTTCAAGATCCCACTCTATTTTTACAATTACATTAACTGGACACAATAGTACTACTTCAAAATCCTGCGAAGGCATTTTAAATCTTATTGACTTAGCTGGATGTGAAAGATTGAATAAATCACAAGCCACAGGTGACCGACTTAAAGAAACGCAGGCTATCAACAAATCTTTAAGTTGTTTAGGAGATGTTATTCACTCTTTAAGGAACAGCAAAAACTTAAAAACCTCTCACATACCATTTCGAAATTCTAAATTAACATATATGCTGCAAAATTATTTGACTGGAGATGGGAAGACTTTAATGTTTGTTAATGTTTCTTCAAAAAGCTATGTTGAAACTGTCAACTCACTTCGCTTTTCATCTAAAGTAAATAATACAAAAATGAGATAACGGATTGATTGAAGCATCATGCAAATATATACAGGTTTATAAAATTTAATTGAATGTTTATTTGTCTTCTAACGAATGCTTTTAGGTTTTTTTAATTATTTTTGGTTTGACTAGCCAAATCATCTAGATCGACATCATCTGAAAAGCCTTGTAGCCTTCTAATGGCCCAATTTTGGCCAATAAACTTCACTTCTTCATCAGATGCACCTTCAGATTTGGTGTAGCTTTTCCACCAAGATGGTGATTGGAATCTTGAATCCTCTGTTGGATAGTTTCTAATATCATGCCTTATTTTGGCAACATGCTGTCTCAGAGCTGCTGCAACGTTTGATCTCAGTTGCTCAGCTTCTTTTGAAAATTTTAAGTTATCATTCAAATCTCTGTCGATATCTTGCTTTAAATACTTATCACAAAGGTCTTTCCATTCTTTTCTGAAACCATCAATCACATCTTCAGCTATCTGAGTTCCAATAGTAACATTTATTTCAGCTCCAAAATTGCTTGGAAGATATCTTGCTACTTTTGTACCAGCAGCTGATTCAGGAGCTATTTTTTCAAATCCTGTTGCAAAAATTGGAACAATAACAGGAGCCTTGGTACTTTCTAATAAAAGTCTGGTAATTCCCCACTTAAAGTATCTCATTGAATTAGCAAAAGGCGGCTCCAGTTGCAATACAAATCCTTCAGGGTAAACGTGAACCCAGCTAGGATTATCTCTCAGCAATGGTGGTTTATAACTACCAGATGCTTTTTCTCCTGGTTTTAATATTTTTAAAAGATGCTTTTGCTCTTTCTTTAATAAATCACCTTTATCGCTTGTCTCTTGGCTCTTAGGGATGTATTCCAAATCTAAAGTATCATCTGGGGATAATAGTCTAATAGCAGCATCAATAGACCCCTGGAAAGGACCCTTACCAAATCTTTCAGTACTCAAGGTTTGACCAAGTGAAAAAAATCTCGCAATGCTAGGAGAGGCAAAGCATAGATTAGAAGCACCTAAACACCACCTAAAGTTTCCACCGTGTTTAATATAAAACGAGAACGGCAATACTCCCCAAACAAAAGGATCGTCTACTACACTCATATGATTCATAACGGTTATGATACCTCTATTTTCATTCTCTGCTTTAGTCATAGCATTATCCAAATTTTCCAATCCTTGCAGTTTTGGGCTGTAACAGATGTTCAAAAAAGTCTTGGAGACAAAGACTGTAAAGTACATTGTTGCTTTGCTCAGCAAGTTCCATGAACGTGTATCACGAGGATATTCAGACAAAAACTCATCGCCTCTTTCTAGCACTCCGGGTAGAGACATCCCATAAAATTACGATAGTGATCAAAAGCTATTGGTTTATGTTGTATGCTGTTATTACAACTTTCAGAGGGACTATTATGTAACACTGATTGGGGTTTCTCAGAAACATCCGGCAAATGTGTTGAAAAAATGAATTAATCGGTACTTGTCATGTGACTATTTGAAGAAATTATATATGCAGACCCGTATTTTGCTATAATCCTATTGCTGTAGTTAGTAAGCCGTTCTTGAATTCCCAATTTATGGCTTTTGCATTCTTCAAAACAGCATTACGATCACTCCTATTAATTGACAAAATGGTCAAAAAACTGTTCAATTCTGCCTCTGTTGGAACCGTTTCAAAAGCCACCAGATCATTATAACTGTCAAACCTGTACTTCAAGATAAACATTAATGGAACCACAAAATGCTTGAAGGATTTAGTCAGCAGCTCATCACTAAATTGTGCGTCTGCTTTAAAGCTTTTTTTTTTCTCTTTTCTAAAATCTAGTTTGATCTTTGGGTACTTTGTTTTCACCAAGTCATTCTTTTTCCATCCTTTGTAGACCACTTCATATTCGTCTATATACGACTTAAATACGGATGATTGATTTAGTATGCGAAAAGCCATGCCAATGTACCCACAGCTTCTGCCAACCTTGTTCTCGACGGTAAAGTTTTGCAATCCCTGAAATATGTAGAGCAAAGCGGTCAGATATTCTTTGTAAAATACCTTAATCTCAAAGGGACATTTATTGTTGCTTGAATCAACCACCACACTGAATAAACTTGTTATTTGCAAAACCATTTTCGATAAGCTCAAGTACGTTAAGCCTTCAACTGAGTTTCCACTTTCAAGAAACTCATCGGCACTATAAATGTCCAGCAATTTATCTTGAATTTTGAATAGTGCAAAGATTACATACGCAAACTCCTGGTAAGAAACGTTGAAAAAAATGATTATATTCATGTTCTCCAAAAAGCTTTCATTCATCTCATGATTTTCAATAGAGTTCTGGGAACATGTTTCCACCTCTTGTAAAAGCAGCTTAGAAATCCCATTAGCACATTGAAAACAGTATTGAGCTTTTTTCCAACTCAAATCAGTTTCACTCGCTTCTGCTGCTGTGGAAGAATTATAATTCAAATAGAGCATTGTATAGCCTTGGTTATGGTAAAGTTTTATCAGAAAAACCAACGAAACAAAAAAGTCATTATTCTTTATCTTCAGTCCATATAATGCAGAAACAAATTCTATTATTAAATCTATGCAGTTGTACACAGACACTACATTATAACTATTATTTAGATTTGTTCGATCTTCGTTGCTGCCACTAGTAAACTGCATTCTCAGTAAATTCGATCCGCTTTTTTTACTCATATTACTTAACTTCGAGCTTCTGTTATTTTTGGAGCCATCTGGCTTTAAAAAGCCCAAGTCCTTCAGCATTTCTACAATTCGTTTCTTCTTGAAGTCAAGGTTATGAGGTAGAGGTGTCTTTTCATTGTCAAGATATGCCAGTTCAACAAGATTAATCAAAGAGGATGACATTGTTACCGCTGTTAGGTTCAAATTGTTTATATGTACTCCTTTATTGTTCCAGTTCCCCCGCTGTTTTTTGACTGCAATGACATAGCTTTCCCTGCTTGATAGACTGATAACCTGCCAAGAGTTGGGTTTCTTACGATACAAGCAGTGTTTTTGGTCGGGTAGTTTTTGGTGTCACGCGTTTGGCCAAGCTGTTTTGTTGTTTACGCGTAAATACTAGTTTCTGCTCAGTTTTTGGTAAAGCATTAAGGAGATCCACAGAAATCTTTATCAAGAATAATCATAGTCATAAATACCAAAGGAATCAAAATGTCTGGTTTAAGAAGATCAACCAGAATTAAAAATGGTCCGGAAATTGATTACAATATTTCCGAAGATCGAAATAAAACCACAGCTTTGGAAGCCCATGAACAGGATCATTTAGCTGGTGACAAAAGAAAAATAACTGGCCAAAGGAGACCTTTTACCAGCAAGAGAAGTAAAGCTGGAGGAAGTAAAACAAATAGAGAAGAATTAGAAGAAAATTTTAATGGATTAAGTGAAGAATTTGTTCCAGCAAAATTTTTTGATTTACTTGCTTTTGAAAGCGCTTCCGCTGATGATGAATTTTCCTTAAACAATCTTGTTAATGATTGGTTAGATATTTACGAAGCCAGCCCATCCAAAGGCAGAAAAGAGATAGTTAATCTGATTTTGAATTGCTGTGGGTCTTTGATAATGGCGGAAGAGCATGATGTAAATGATACAACCAATGCAGAAACCACTGTGGCAGAATTTGAAATTTTTTTTAAAAAACAAGGAATTTTTGAGTTTTATCTGTACTATTCTAAAGATAATGATAAAAAGTCAAAAAACTACAAAAATCTATACGATAACTTCAGGGATTTTTTTAAAGAATTGGTTATTGAGGCTGACAAAAGAGGTTTAATCGCAATTGAGATTGAAGATGCTGAAGCTGATGATGAAACCTTATCAGTACATCCTCTCATTTTTGATCTGCTGATTTGGCTTTCGAAATTTGGATCTTCAAATATCAATCCTTTTAGATTTGTATCTACCATTGCTTTATATGAAATTCAATTGGCTGTGATTCAATTAATTCCATCTAAGAATTCACAAGCACAATCTTTAAGCAATATGATTACGAAAGAGACGAAACGTAAAAGAAAGAATCAGAAGGCAGTTGATAATTGGAATGAAAAACTTCAAAGTGATTTAACGTATATTAACATTTTAAAAAGCATTGTTGATGATGCTTTGGCAGCTTGCTTTGAGCACAGAGTTAGAGATACGGATGAAAATATTAGATCTATTTCTATACAATACTTGGAAAAGTGGATAAAAAATTTTCCTTCAAAGTTTTACCATGCTAACTATTTAAAATGCTTTGGTTGGTTATTAGCAGATGTTGCTCCAGATGTGAAATGTGCTTCTTTGCTTTCTCTTTCTAATACTATCAAATTTGTTATCAATAAAAATACCAACATCATTACCCCTTTGGAAACCTTTGTCAGAAAATATCTTTCTAAAATTATTGATATTGTAATTAATGATAAGGAGTTAGAATGCAGAATACTTGCAGGTGAAGTAATTAATTTGGTTAATGAACTGGGATGGGTTAATGAAAAGCAGTCTTTAGTTATTTCATCTTTAATATTCATGACACCAGACAGCTACCAGATTCGACCAAGAGTGGGCGCCAAAAACAAAGAATCTCGCTTTTTGTCAACTACAGCAAAGTTTTTCTTCAACACTGAGCACACATTGTCTTTTGGAAAAACCAACAAAAACCAGTTTAAAGTTAATGAAAGTTTCAAAGCTGAAGATAATGAAATACTATCAGATGAGGAATCATATATCGAAGACGATGCTGCACAGAAAAATATTGAAAACTCCTTAAGTGATGAAGACAACGCTGCTGTTATTTGCAAGTTTATTAAATTCTTTTTAGATGCCTTTACTTGTTTTGTAGCTGTTTCTACCGGCGTTTCTTCCTACGATACATTTGATATAAAAAACAGTCAATGTGAAATTGACACTTTTGTATCATATCAAGACACAATTACACAAGCAATGGAATTTTTATCTCCAAAGTTCAAAAAGAAGCTATTTGGCCTAGCAAGATTTATTGTCATTAAAGATGATGTCAGTAATAATGATTTCTTGAACGATTTTGCTATAGAAAGCATAATTAAAACAGATTTGTTATTACTTTTGTTACATGGCTTCTGTAAGGGTTTATATGAACAAAACAAAGATTCAAGTAATGAGTTTGCTCCATATTTTGTTCAATTTTTACCTAAAATAGTCAAGTTATACATCACCTCTGGAGCTAAATCGAGTCAAATTGCTTTAGTTTTTCAAACCCTGTCATTTTTTACTCATGAGCAGTTTTCTAACGATTCTTTATTAGATGAGATAACAGCTTCCTGTCAAAAAGCTTTTTTTGGCAATATGATCATTAGAAACGACGATCTAATAAGGAAAAATGCATTTACCGCTTTGTTTTTATTTTATAAGAAAAACACATCCTCTCGACACGTATCTTATTGGAGGAATGAAACCCAAGTGCTGTTAGATAAAGCAATTGCTTTTATGGAAACTACAGTTTTTGTCAATCCCAAAGAGTATCCTGAAACAAACTTTGACAGTTTCACTAAAGAATTGTTTCTCCTCTATATTAATAAACTAGTGATACTGCTTAGGTTTTTCAGTGTAGAGCTTCCTTCTGTGTTTTGGACATTATTTGAGAAAACTATTTTGAGCAATGTTGCATCTCTTATTGATGAACTACAAGAAAGCAATGTGGTTAATTTTGAAATTTATTTTGTTGATATTCTAAAACATAATGCACAGCTTCAGACAAGCATTGAAAAAGAAAACTCTAAAGCTGAAGTTCAAAGAATAGTTACCGCTTTTACTAAAATCAAATCGCTATTTTCTCAGCTATATCATATCGAATATGATGATGCTATTCTAAAAGATTTACGTTTAAGCACAGCAAACACGCTTTTAGACATTGTTTTATTTTATGAATCTACAACGAATCAAACATCAACTGAAAATATTATGATTGAGGAAGATCATATTGTTCTTGACAATCACATTTATGATTTTATTAAAGATTGTTTCTCTTATCAAGAAATGAAGGTTTTAAATGCAGAAGGAACAGACGATGATCAGTATCAGCAAGAAATAATGAATTTATGTACTTTTGTGCTTAAAATCAAGAATGTATTTATAATTCAAAACAAAAATCTGAAGCACTCGACATTATGGCAAAGAATTTTGTTGAAGAAAGAAAGATTAGGTCCTGATTACGTTTATATTGTGTCTTAGTCAAGAATACATATGGGGTTATTTTTGTTACAATGCATTGATTTTTTTTTATTTGTCAAATTATATAAGTATGTAAAAAATGTCTCTCTATAAATTCATATCTCGGTTAAATAAATTCAGTATTCTCAAAAGATTTAACTTAAATAAAAGTTTCAAAATGAAGATTTTCATCATCATTCAAAATATTTAATATGCCTCTTCCAGGTTTTATGTGTAAAACTGCACCTTTATTACCGTGGAATCCACAATAGTTGGGAGCACTAAATACTGTTATAAGTTTTTTATCATGAGAGTAATCTATACCGTTCTCTTTTAATTCGTGAGATCTAATAATTTTCTTTAGATTATTAAATTTTAAAAAAGTTGTGGTTATAGACTTTCCAAAAGAAAATCCTAGTCCTCTTTTAGATGGACCAAGTTCAGCTGTTTCATCCGTAGGATCTGTCCATAAAAGATCATGAAAAAGGCCCACATTTCCTGGCTCCGCAAATCTGTCAAGTGCAAGAATTTCTTCCAATGTTGTCTTTGGATTAGACATTAGCCCACCATGCATGATTAAATAATCATTATTTACACAAATTGTAATTGGTAAAGACTGAAAAGAATCTTGGAAAAGCACAAAAACAGCAGAATTGTATTTTCTCAGAACTTCACGCTTGAAGCCATAAACAGTAGACATTATCAAACTCTCGTGATTTCCTCTATTAATAAAAATATACTTTGGGTAAACTATTTTTAAACAGTACAGTAAGAAAGCAATCTCGCAACTGTGAACTCCTCTATCCACAAAATCACCATTAAAAATGTAGATGTGCTTTTCACTAACTTTTCCAAATATATGAAATATCCCTTTTACATTTTTAAACTGGCCGTGAACATCCCCAATCACTGTTATCACTTGATCGTTAGTTTCATTGTTCAAATGAATTAAGTTAGGCTCTTCTTTGAATAGGGTTGTTGCATGCAAAATAATAGCTTTTGCTAAATTCAAAGGCAGCACATTCAGTGAAGATCTACCATATTTTCTAAAAATTTCATTAACCATCAAGGAAATAAAATCTTCATCTAATCCTCTTACCTCAACTTTTTCATTAATGTTTAATCTCTCTTCAAAGTTTTCTTCAGTAGCATAATCTATGAACTCCTCCTTTACGATATTTCCGATTTCGTCTTTTTCAACTTTAACAATTTTTAGCAATTCCTTCAAATAATAGTTTTCAATATCTAGCCAATCACTCTCTCCGCTTTCCTTATAACTGGCTATTTGTTTCTCATCACTCAGTTCATTGGTCATTAAAAAATCAGTTTCACATTCAAAAGTACCATCGTCATGCTGAATAACTTGATTTAGGTTTTGGTTCGGATGTTTTTTGGAATAAGCAAATTCTTTTTTATATTTTATTGAATCAGCTAACTTGGCTGTTGTCATTTTAAAAATACTTGTTTTTCTTTTATATATTTATTCAGAAGTGCAGAGTATATGAGAAAATTTAACGTTTTCAACTTTAGATTAACAGAGAGGAGCAACGCAACAGAGAAATTTTTTTTTATAGATTAAAAAAAACTCTCTTCAGCAAGTTGATTTGGCTTGGCTTTATTTAACAATTTATTCTCAATTTATCAAAAATTAACATGAGCTCTTATTTGTCTTACTGCATATTTTTTAACTTTAGCGATGAGGTGCAAAATGTTTTTTTTTTCTATTTTGTTCAGTATCCAAAAAAGGAAAACTAACAAACTATGAAAAGTCTTGTTTAAAAAGAAATGGTTTAACCAATGCAAGAAATTAAATTTTTAAAAAAAAATAAGCAATTCAAAATTATTGAGGAGATTTTTTTATATTGTTTTACCAAGTTATAGTATCCAAATAAGTTTTTGTTTCATCGTTATGTCTAGATTTTTTAAAGAGCTTGTCACCTTTAATGTTACTGTCAAAATCTAAACTTGGGGATATCTTTACTCTTCTCTTCAATTCATGGTCTAGTAGAGTTTTATAGTTCCAATCCAAAAAGTCTTCTAAATTGTAGTTCAGTTTTCTAAAAGGTTGTTTAAAAATTTTGGCCAAAGATGCAACATTTGGATGGTAATGCGTCATCAAGGATTCAATTTCCCATAGAGAACTGTTGATGGCATCGCTGAGTTCCGGATCTTCTTCAGTTTCATCATAAGGATCAATAAACTTCATATTTTTGACCTTACTAAAAAGCTCATAATTATTTGGAACATATTCTGGATCATGAATCATAATCATACAGTTGGGATGTAATTTTTGTAAATTATAAACCAAAGGTAGAATCGAGACTATGGCACCTGGAGAAGCAGTAAGGAGTAATCTGCTCATTCTCTTGATAAAAGATGCTATTAAATTGATTGACAAATGACTACTTCTTAAAAATAACTCTATCAGTCTTATGAACCTAGATCTATATTTTAAGTGCAATAGATCTTCTGTAAATAACGCATATAGCTTATAATAAAAATTTGGATATTCTAGATTATACTGGTGCATTAAATTAAATAATCCGTTTAATGCTAAAAGCTGAACAGCCAAGTCACTGGAATTATCATAACAATCGGTCAAAAAATCCATTAATCTGGTAGGTTGCTGGAGTCTTGGAATTACTCTTTTGTGTAGTATTGCCAAAATAGATTTAAATTGTTCGTCAGTGATTAAACTATTTGATAAAATAAACAGCCAATTTTCTTCAAGTGCTTTTTTAAATTTAAACTCATTCTCCATCAAACTAGGAGGATTGGAGACAAATATTTCCAAATCAGCTTCTTTGTCATCATAGCTAGTGCTATGGTTTGTTATATCAAACCAGTATCCGGCATTGTAGGTTGAATTTCTAGCTAGTAATGCATTGTCTCTGCAATCACATAAACTTTGAAATTCAATTTGAAAATAAAACTGAATATCAGCAAATTTTTTATAATAAGATTCTGTGAATTCTTTGACTAAGTACGATTTGTCAATGTTACTATCTTTAAATATTGTTGAAATAAGCTTTCCAAAAGTCTTGTTTGGAAAGTAAGCTGTTCCCATTTTAGCAACAAAAAAAGTTGCTTCTAACTCTATACACTTCATAAAAAAATCTAAACAGTCCAGGGAAAGAGAATTTGGACTTTCCAGTTTTTCGATGTAATAAAGCAGGACCTTATTTTTGAAATTTATATCATATGTTTTTCTTAACCATTTGTACAAAACTGCCTCTTTCTCATTGGTTGCCATGCTTGGATTTAATTGCAGTTTTTTAGCTAGTTTGTCGTATATTTTAAACAGAACATGTGTTAGGTATCTAATGTTCGACATAATGTCTTCATTTTCATCAACTAGTTGTGTTAAATCTTCATTAAACGGTTCATAGAGTTTCGTTAACTTTAATATATTGTTATAGTTCTTTGTACCGCCATCAATGATTAATTTATAATAGTTGTCAGCTTGTTCTTTCAGATTATCCATACTCGTTATCCCGCCTGTGACTGTCTTTTGGTAGTTTTCAACTATTTAAATCTTTAGTACTTAATAATTTGATAAATTTTGATGCTTTTTTTAATCTGCGTTGTATAATTCAGACTTCAGTCCAAAATAGGTAATAGCTAAAAAAATCTCATTTTTCGTTCTCGAAAAAGAAATGTATATATTCTAAATAATCTTTGGTGTATGAAGGGATTAAATTCACAATCAGCAAAAACCATACCAAATATACTATATAGACATACATTAATACAATTATTTTCCTGTTTTTATTGACTCATTTTAATTATTTCCATTGTTGGGTCAATTTTTTAATATAAAAGCTTACATTATTAACTCTCATATTGAAATGATATCTTCCTTATTTATGATGGACTATAATGGAGAAACAGTATTCAACAAAGCAGTAAGTGATAGTTTAAAAAAAAACATTTCATATAAAGAAATATTTAAAACTCAAGTGATAATGGAAATAAATAAAAAAATCATTAAGGAAATAGACGAGCGATCATATGACATAAGAAACTCTCTCATTTTAGACTATAATGAGAGATTAGTTTCAAAAGATATGCATGCGGATCACATTCCAATCCTCACAATAGGGACAACGACATTTCATCATATCTACAGAAATGGAATATATGTTGTAGCAGTTTCACAAATTAATGCCGACAGTGCTGTTATATGGAATTATTTAATATCATTATACGATATATTAAAAAAACTAAACTTGGTGCAACCATTAATGATGACTGACAGCTTATTGAAGTTAATTAATGTTGTGAATTTTACGCTTGATAAAAAGGGCTGTCCAATTCAGAATAATCTACACATAGACACGATTAAGAAATTTTTGATACAATCTTATTAAACATTTCACAAACAACCTTTGCTCCTCTACGAACCAAAGAACATGTTTTTCGGCCCTGAAGGGCCAATAATTTTACGATCTCTAATAAAAAATGGCAATGAAATATTCGAAATGGTTTATACTTCTTTTAGCCTGGGAAAACTAGAAACATTTATAATTACTGCACTATATTAGCTTTTTTTTGGCTTTAATAAAAATCTTTACTTTTAAGTCAGTGTTTCAAAAACCCACAATTATAAATTACATATTGGTTTGGGGTTCAAGATCTTTTTATATGATTATATGTAGCAATATTTTTATAATTACTTTATTAAATTTAATACGAATTTGTGGCGTAATGGTAGCGCATTGGATTCCAAATCCAAGGGTTGCAGGTTCAAGTCCTGTCAAGTTCATTTTTTTTTTTGTAAAATTTTGGTCAGATTCGTAATTGCCAATCAGCTATTTACACACAAATTGTAATTAATGCTAGTAAACAAAACTAACTCCAACACAAATTTTTGAAATAAACTCGTAAGTGTTATAATAACGCTTAAATAAACCTTTACTTTTGTTATCAAACAAATCTTTATATTATCGGCATAATATTAAAAATTGATACAAGCCAAAAACAACGTTTGTTTACATAACTTATTTATTATAATTTTTTTTTTGACTCTTTAAACTAAACTGCTTATTATATTCTAACTAATTTTAAATTTATAAAATTGTAAACAAATTGGAAGAAAAAAAGTAATATATTAAATATAAAATTGTAAATATCATTTGAAGAAAACTTGTTATTGAATTGTATATTGACCGTTCAAACAGCCAATAGAACTTTAGCTCTTTAGACAAACAACGATTTGAACTCTATTTGTTTTTAAAATCACTTTAATTGAAAACCATAAGATATAACTGATTTTTTTCTCAATAAGAATTATAGCTTTTTGTGCCTTTAGTTTCAAAAACATTAAATAAAGTGGTGCTTTTATTAAGTTCTTGAATAAAAAAGCTGATCTATACAAACATCTATAATACTCAATGGAAAATTATAAAACAAATAATGTCAGTTCAGAGACACTATCGAAGAGTTTTAAAAATTATGCTCAGAGCAATTCCTTCATCGATAAAGAGGAAATTGAAAGCTCTTCCACAAATACACCACTGAAACAAAGACTGCTGATACAAAAGGAACAACTTTCTAACAACATATTTAAAAACAGAGATACAGACTTTAACATACCTAGTCATCCCAATAAATCTATATCTTCTCTTCAATCCAATTTCGAACCAGGAGAACCGAACAACACCTCAAAGAAGCTTCGAAGATTTGTTAAAAACAGACTATTTGATGTGGACCTTGGAAAGGCTAAACGATCAGAATCTCCTGTAAAAGAAAGCGAAAAGGAAGATAACTGGAAGAATAGTAGTTTTTTGCTCAATAATGATTCAAATGCTATAAAAAATTTGAGCTATAGCCAACGTCATTTGGATGAAACCAATACTCAACATCTAAACCGTTTTGCATCTAAGTCACCTATAAAACTTGTGAAGAACATTAATTTGAAGCGATCAATTTCAGCAGTTCACACGTCTAACAGAGAAGAACTCTCTAATGAAGACGACCATCAGTATCATAAGTTAGTAGTGAAGGCTAAAGAAACTATAAATATACCTCCAAAACAAAACAGCTTTAAGTTAGAGAATTCAAATGCTAGCGGCAGTCTTGCAAGCATTCCTTTGACAAATTTTGTCAATGTACTTCCAAATGAAAAAGTTCAAGTTAATGGTGTCTTGTATAAAAAGATTGAATTGATCGGTAAAGGTGGCTCATCAAAGGTTTATAAGATAAAAAGACTATTTAAGATCGAAGCTCTAGAAGCTATGAAACAACAAGGGATTCATACATCGTCCACATTTGCTTTAAAGAGGGTTGATTTTGATCATTTTGATGAAAGTAGCATTAGCTTTTTTAAAGGTGAAATAGATATATTGCATAAACTACAAAACAAGAATAGGGTTGTGAAACTTGTTGACTATGAAATGCAAACGGATCACATAAATGTCGTTATGGAATGTGGTAGCTACTCTTTATCTGATGTTTTGACAAGTAGAAGAAATTTCGATTTTGATATTGAATTTGTTAGATATCATTTTAAGGAAATTTGTTTATGCCTGAAGGACGTTCATGATGCTGATATAATACATTCTGACTTGAAGCCTGCAAATTTTGTATTTGTTAAAGGTGTTTTAAAAATTATTGATTTTGGAATCGCGGATTCGATTCCTGATAATACTGTAAATATTTATAGAGAAAAGCAATTTGGGACTCCCAATTATATGGCTCCGGAAGCCCTTGTGAGGTTAAATAATAATGACACGAACTATACCGGATCAAATTTTGTCTTTGATTACAACAGCGTTGAAAATAGTAATATTTATTGGAAAGTTGGGAAACCATCAGATATATGGTCTCTCGGTTGTATTTTATATCAAATGGTGTACGGAGATCCACCTTATGGAAAATTTGAGGGAAACAAACGATTGAAGGCCATAATGGATCCTAGAGAAATGATTGAAGTTCCTGCTATAGATAAAAAAGGGTTTTTAATACCTAAATCCCTAACCATATTGATAAATCTTTGTTTGGAAAAAGCATCCAAAAAAAGACCGACTATTGATATGATTCTCTATGAAGATGAATTTTTAAACAGCATAAGTGTTTCCAAGGACAAATTGAAAGAAATTGTTTCAACTTCTTTGAAAAAAAGTAGCATCTCTAGAGAATCATTTTCGAACTTCAAGATAAGTGACTATTCTTTGGATGAAATCATTAATGAAATATTAAATCTATAAGCTTCAAAAGGCTTTGAATAAGAAACTGTGCTTACAAGAGTTGCTAATGTTGAAAATTTCACCCTTATGCATACATATATAGTAAATATCTGTATCACAAGAAACATTTATATAAGCATCTTTTATAGCAAAAAAAGAAAAAAGAAAAGCAAGACTAATTTCACTTATAGCTCAATCTAACGAGGTCCAAACTTTGATAACGACTGAGTACCGCCTTCTAACCATTCTTGTTTGGTTAACCACATATGCTCCTTATCAGCCATGATATTGGCTAAAACGGCACCACCAATAAAAACCATGTGTTTTCTTCTTGGTGGATCTTCAATTCTCACCTGTAATTTATCTAATCTAGAAGCATCTCTGTTCAGAACCCTAGTATACCACAATTGTTTCAATTCCTTTTCCAATCTTGATGGTAAACCCGGGTACATAGATGAACCACCTGAGAGTACAATTGCCTTATATAATGCAGATCTTACGTCAAGTTCAGCAGACTGAATAGTTTGAAACAATAATTCGCCTACACCAGGTTGCTCAACATCTATCAAACTTGGTTGGAACATACATTCAGGTGCTTCATATCTTTCACTACCAATCTTAATAGTTCTACCATCTGGCAGCTCATAGTCTTCAACCAAAGTTGTTGTGTCTCTGGCCAATCTAGTGTCCAAGTCCAAATCATATGAAACATAACAATGTTTTTCTTTAATTTGTCTCACAGTTTCAAAATCAGCAGTTCTGTTAAAGGCGTAACCTCTTCTGCTTAATAAATCAATTAAATACCTAGTTACATCTCTACCTGCCACATCTAATCTTCTGGTTAAATGAGTAAGAACCGTACTTTCATAAACTGGCACAACATGTGTTACTCCATCTCCCGAGTCCACAACCACACCCGAGGACAACCCCTGTGCGTATAATGCCAAAACAGCCTGAATGGCAACGTAAACACCACCAAAATCATACTTTTCAAACATCACTTCACACATAGTTTCTCTGTTTTTAAGTGGGTTCATTGGTGGTTCTGTCAATAGTATTTTTTCCCCTGAAGTAGTAGGCAATTTCATTTTTTCAAAAAATGCATAGTCCCATAATAACTCCATATCAGACCAATTTTTAATAATTCCATTTTCCATAGGATACGAGATTTGAAGAAAAGATCTTACTTCTTGTGCATCATCACCGAACATAACATCCTTTAGAGGTTTGGTAGAAATACCCGCCAAACTTCTTTCTTCCGCTCTAAGAATAGGTCTTCCAACTATACTTGGAAAAGAGTAATCTGGGGAGTTTTCACCGCTTCTACCAATCTTAACAAACCCTGTACCTTGATCTAAAACAATTGGAATGCTGTTCATTATATATATATATAACTGTACTTTGGTTTGTTTAGATTAAGTATTCCCTTTATTTCAATTAGCCTTATATTCGTGTTGTTATTTTTACTATTCAAGTTATTCAAGCAAAGGAGCAAAAAAATTCGGACTTATGCAATTTTTCAAAAGTGTTCTACCCAGCATTGGAAAAAAAAAAAATCCACTCTTTAATTCAT
This sequence comes from Hanseniaspora mollemarum, assembly GCA_019649515.1. Lineage (NCBI taxonomy): Eukaryota > Fungi > Ascomycota > Saccharomycetes > Saccharomycodales > Saccharomycodaceae > Hanseniaspora > Hanseniaspora mollemarum. The sequence continues at coordinate 10,093 of JABFEO010000016.1, read as the reverse complement.
AACAGAGCATTTCTATTTTTCGTGAACAAAGAAGGACTACTACTGGAAAATCAGGCAGTTAAATTAACAAAAAAATCTACTCCGCGACGGGGAATCGAACCCCGATCAGGCACGCGACAAGCGCCTATTCTAACCGTTAAACTATCACGGATTAATAAACTTTTTTTACTAAAAGTTTATGACAATTGATCACATTAAGCAGATATTATTCTGGTGATCAGCCACCAAACAGCTATAACATCGCACCAAAAATTAACAGTTTTTGGATAGGCACAGTGATATAGCTTATATTGCATAATATAATATAGTTGAATTAAAAACTCAATGGGCTCAAAAAGAAATGAGTTGATATAGACACACGTCAAGGCTTTTATATTTATTAAGTCTATTAATGCAGTGTAACAAGAGAATAACAGCATTATAAAAATGCAAACAAGTAAGATTGCGTTTTACTGATTCCTGTTTCCATGAAATAAATAAAGCTAATTCAAGATCAGTGAGATTTTTTTTTGGGAGCAAGATGAAGCGGGGTATTACATTTTGATTATTTTTAGTTCCAGCTTTCTATCTTTCAAATAAAAAAACTTGAATAATATAATAGCAATACATTGTTAAATAAATAAATTTATTTACTCATTTGCTATTCAACTTTGTTGGAGATATATATTAAAAAAAAATAACACTGCTATATATGTTCTTACTACCAATGATATGGATTGTGTGCAATATAAATTTTCAAGAAGAAATAAAAAAAAATGAACCTGACAGGACTTGAACCTGCAACCCTTGGATTTGGAATCCAATGCGCTACCATTACGCCACAGATTCATAGTAAAATTGTATGTAGAGTTTTTTAAGAATTATTTGTAATGTTCTATATAATTAGGATCAGTTAAATGAGAGATTTAGTTCCAGAAAGAAATCCAAGGGGGGGAGTGAAATACCTTTTAATTTTGCTGCATACTTTAGAAATGGCTTCTCATATATGCAACTTTTTTTTCTAGTCACTGTACATTTTTCTTTTTTGATTTCACATGTTTGTACGAGCTAGGAAGACTGATCAAAATGTTTACTGTGAAGGTTTTTTTAATTCAAGAAAAGTAGATGTTCCATATTCACTCATTGAAAGTAGTAATATATATAAACAAATGCTCATAGTAGATCCTCTTGTTAGCTGTAGGCCAATATAACAAAAAAGGTTTTTGCTGATGAAAAGTGTTTTTTTAAAAAAAAATGCATCGGCCGGGAATCGAACCCGGAGCTCAACTATGGCAAAGTTGAATTTTACCATTAAACCACCGATGCTTATCTCCCCCGCCGAGAGTCGAACTCGGGTCTACGCTGTGAAAGAGCGCCGTGATAGCCGTTACACTACGAGGGATTAAAAGAAATAACGTTAAAATGCATCGGCCGGGAATCGAACCCGGAGCTCAACTATGGCAAAGTTGAATTTTACCATTAAACCACCGATGCTTATCTCCCCCGCCGAGAGTCGAACTCGGGTCTACGCTGTGAAAGAGCGCCGTGATAGCCGTTACACTACGAGGGATAATTAAATCTTATGTGTTGTTTAAAAAGAGACATCAAGCCAGATTCCATTAAACACTATTTCGCAATGTAATAGCAAACTGTGGAGGGATATATAATCTGTTTGCTAGGTAAACAATCGTGATTAATCACAAAAATAATTCAGCTGTTATATGCCTTCCTCACTTTTTTGGTAGTGGAATATGCTTTATGAATGATTTTAAATCTAAAAAAAAAAGAGATCGTGGTTTTAATGTTCAGAAGTACTTTATGAAATTGTAGAAATATTTATGATCAAAATAACTAAACACCAAAACTTTTTGTCAGCCTACATAAATTCTTTCAGACAAACCTTCTTTGGTTGATATATCCGCTTGTATTCTGTATATATCTAAGTTATTGATGAATAACTTCTCCCTACCTTCAAGCAGTTCTAATTCTTCGCTGTATGCTAGGCAATGGATACATCAATATCTTTCATCAGCACATAAAAAGGCTAAAATTTCGAACTACATTAAAGAAAAATCAGCTGATAAATGGGCTGTTAAATTGTCAGGGATTAACAAAAATTTGCATAATAAAAGTATTGTTAATTTTAACAATGATATAATTACATCGTCAGCGAATAATGAATCTGATTACTACATGATAGAACTGGTGCTTCTAATTTCAACTTTTACAAATGAAAATAAGTTATATCTTATAAAAGATGATAAAAATTACTCATTAGCCATTATTACTAAACAATGTGAAAACTTATTTTATGTCCTCTCCAATAAAGCTCTGCTTCTGAGTTCATTGGTGACCTCGAATCTTGAATCGTGCGATGTCAGTAAATGTGTAATGTCATTAGATTCTGGTAACTTAACGTTTTTTAATTTTAAAGAACTTTTTTATAATTCTCAAATGAATCTTAATGAATCATTGTTCAACATAAACAAATATAACAAGAGTTCAATGGTTTGGCCCATATTCACAGTTGATAAAATATCACTTTCAAATGTTGAATTTTTAGATGCAGCTATGGATAGGGTAACAAAAGAGTACACTGATATAAAAAAATACTATAGATTTAACGAAAGAAAAAATATAAATAAACAATTTGTTTCTTTGAACAAAATAAATTCATTCAACTATGCTATTAAATTTTGTGAATAAGAAGATGGAAAGAGCTTTAGCATAGCAGTAGTATAGAACCACTACTTTTATATACTTCAACAGATCACATGACCTTATTGGACTCATTATATTAATTACTTGTAGATATTTTTTTCACCCTATTGCTGAAGATTTTAGTGCTACGAAAAAAATTCAGAGTAAAGTAGCAAAAACTGCAAGACGAACAGCTAGGCAATCAACGCCACCAAACAGTATCTGCATAAGAAATGGCTAGCAACATTTCCTTTTGTGATTTGAAAGGAAAATGTATTTTATCACGTAAATATCGTAACGATCCATTAGTTACCAAAGAATCAGTAGACCTAATTCCGAAACTATTATTAGAAAACCGCACAAATAAGTCATCTGGGAGCGACTATCCTGGCCACGATTTTGATCTTAATGGTGGAGACGATATTAACTTCAATGCTTTGTCCTATCCTATTATAGAGAATGAAGGAGTTCATTATTTGATTATTAAATACAATGACCTGCTGGCAGTTTCTCTATGTTCTTCATTGAATGACAATAAAATGGATGTCTTCGAGCAATTTCAATTTTTAAGGGAAAGTTGTGATGTTTTGGATACTTACCTTCATACGCTGAATTCCAAGTATTTGCGAGAAAACTTTATTATTGCCTATGAGTTGCTTGACGAAATGTGTGATTTTGGAATTCCACAAATAACTGATATCAAAATGTTGAAGAACTACATTACCCAAACAAATAGAAAGATTCTGAAACCAGTGGAAAAGAGAAAAGACAATTTGAGACCACCAGATCAGTTAACTGGCTCCATTAATTGGAGAAACACTGGCATTAAATATAAAAAAAATGAAGCGTTTTTAGATGTTTTGGAAAAAGTCAATATGTCCATTGACAGTAACGGCAAGGTTTACTATTCTGAAATTTTAGGGTCAATAAACATAAGATCTAGATTAAGCGGCATGCCAGATGTTAAAGTTGGCTTGGATGATAAAGGGCTAATAACAGGAGACCAAATGTTTATAAAGAGACAAACTCAAGGAACTGGGCAAAGTAACACTGAATCAATAGACGAAATGGACTTTGAAGATTCCGATGCCAGTCCATATAGCGAAAATAGTTCTGGAATGGTCTTAGAAGATTTGAAATTCCATCAATGTGTGAAATTAAGCAACTATGAAAACAATAAGACAATCACCTTTATTCCCCCAGACGGAGAATTTACTTTGTTGCAATATAGATTAAACTGCACATCCAAGATGATGAAACCGTTGATTCTTTGCGAGACTCAATACGAACTCCATGACGGGTCTAGATTAGAAATAATTGTTAGATTGAGATCTAATTATAAAAAACAATCAATAGCCAATAATGTATTAGTATACGTCCCAGTGACCAATGAGTATGATACCCCAACATTCAAACATAACCACGGCAAAGTTAAGATTGTGACGGATGAGAATGATCCGAACAAGACTTTTATGGTTTGGAAGTTAAAAAATCTTGCTGGTGGCAAGGATTATGGACTAGTAGCTGAATTGCATCTCCCTTCTACAGCAGCAAGTTCCAAAAAGAAAAATGAGTATTTGTCGAAGTTGCCTACCAGAATTGAGTTTCAAATTCCATACTATACCACCTCAGGGATACAGGTTAAGTACTTAAAGGTAAACGAGCCTCAGCTGGGATACAAAACATACCCATGGGTAAGATATATTACTGAAAGTGGTGACAACTATGTAGTTAAAAAATAGTATATATTGTTTGGAAATATTGTGATTATTAAAAACAAAAAAACCGGAATATTGTTTCTTAAAGGCTTCTTATTTCTCCTTGATCAACCCTTCCATTTCTTCGACTCCCTTTTCTAAGGATACGGTAGGAGAAACGTCAACATGCTCGTATTTCAAGTCTCCATTCTTGTCCCAGACCCAGTGAGATCTTTTCGTTCCAGTCTTTTGGTTTTTGTCTGCCTTTAGGAAAGAAATCAATTTTCTTTCTGGGTCTGACAACAGATGAAATTGGAAGCCATGGTCTTGCTTAAACTTCAACTGAGCTTTGACAGTATCGTTGCTTAAACCAAAAATTTGGAACTTCTCTTCAGAAACTTTCTCCTCTTCAGTTAGTTTCTTGTAAAAGTCCCTAAAACCCTCTGCTTGTTTGGTACAGCCGGAGGTACCCGCCTTTGGGAATGCAAAAATCAAAGTGGGCTTACCTGCCTTGATGATGTCCTTTTCGATGTTGAAGCTTTTGCCTGCCTCGTCTTCAAGGGTAATGTCAGATAATGTTAATTCGGGTGTGCTCATTTTCTTTTCGACTTTCAATTTCAACTTCTTGTTTTGATCTTTCTTGTCTGATTCTTTTGTTGGTTTGATTACCTTTTGAGGTTGTTTGCTTGTTGCTGATCTCAAAACTCTCTCTGACATTGTAGCTGGGCTATGGTCCTCCCCTCAGTCCTGTTGTTTAGTCAAAAAACTCAGTGAAACCAAACCAAACCCAGCAAAACAAAATAAGGGAGGATTGACGTAAAAACAAGCTCTAGCCTAAATTTCAGTTACGCGCTTTCGCTAAGTAGTGGAGTGGCTCCGAAAGTGACGGCATATATATACGTATTGTGAAAGAAGCAGAAAGCCTTGCGGTAGAGAACAAAAAAAACTGGCCAGATCAAATTTGCTCTCAAGCCAGTGTCAACATGTCACAAGGGACCCACATTTGAAGAACCACCCAAATCCGCTCTATGTATTATTAGACAGGCATATGCCAGGGGGAGCTACCAGTTAGGCCTTACGAGGTCTTTTTTATTATTATTACCCGATAGGGAGAACAAAAAAAGGAGACTGGGCGAGATCAGATCACGTGAAGGGCCATCAGCATTCTAAAAGCAACATTTCCGTTCTAGACTTTTCGGGTCTCAGTTTCAGGCGATTTCCAGTCCAGTGCATTATGGATTGTTGGATCTTCCCGCTAAACGCAAATAACGAAAATTTTTTAAAACGGTATTTGATTTGTCTTGAATCAAGAGGTTTTGCAAAGAACAAACCAGAGAACATTTATGGAATTAATTTAGCTAGCTTTGGAATAGAAATCATAGCTTTGCTCATCTGTGTAACAAACAACTTACTTTTGTATTGATACTGCTTAAATCGAATTTATAGAAGAGCAGTTGCCGTGTTCACCTAATAATATTCGCTTGTGCAAACAAATCATTTTCAATACCAGATTCACAATAAATGTCAGCCTACACTTATTTGGACTGCTATAGTTCTTTGCCGTCATCTTTTACTTTTCAAGACACTTATGACTTTCAAACACCAGGATGGTGTTCTGAACAGTGTGTCAATGCAGACTCCAGCAACAAGTACTTTGCTCTGTTCAACCATTCTGATTGCTACTGCTCTTCAGAAACTGTCGACACGTCGTCACTAAGTACCACAAACACATGTACCGCATATTGTTTTGGGTATTCCTCGCAAATGTGTGGAGGAACGTCGAATGCATATTCCATTTATGAGTACGACGATGCGATATCAGCAAGCAGTGGATCGTCTTCGGCATCTGGCTCTTCATCGAGCTCATCCTCCGTCAGCTCTTCATCAAACTCATACTTAGCCGGCTCTTCATCGTCGTCGTCATCATCCTCTTCTTTCCAAAGCTCTTCAACAGACTCTACCCTTTCCACCACAACCCTATCGAAGTCCTCGTCTTCCTCAAATGCAGCAGTCAACACGGTGACGTCCTATATCACTTCCCAAGTTGTTTACAGTACAGGAACATCCAGTCTTGGTACTTCTCAGGTGGTAGTCACGCAGGTTATTTCTACGGTAATTTCCACCGCAACAAAGGAAGTTGTTGCCTCATCATCCTCCACGAACCAGAACAAGTCTAACAAACATATTGGTGCGATTGTTGGTGGAGTAGTTGGAGGGGTGGTTGGGCTTGTAGCCTTAGTAATATTGGCTTTGCTGCTAATGAAGAAGATTTCTAAAAAGAGAGAGGCTGAAAGGCTTGAAAGGGATTATCAAGAAGCTATAAAACCAAGAGCATTTGGCCTAACTTCTACAGGAATGATTGCCAACAAAGATATCGAGAAAAGCTATCCAGAAAGCAGCAGCGGGAGAAATTCTGGATTTAGCAATAATAGTAATGGAAGTAACTCCAGAGGTGGCAATGGTGAGATCCTGGCCACCGGTGCTGCTGTAGCAGGTCTTGCTGCAGCTGAGAACAATAATTCTCAGGAGGAGTCCTTTGCTAGACCGGTTGCACTAAGCAACAGAAATAACAGAGTCAGTGAATACGACATCAACAAGGAGTTTGAAAGTGGTTATGTGGATCAGCAGATCAAGAATGGGGGAAATCCATTTAGCGATAAACATGAGACAACATCGGACCTCAACATAGACAACCAAGATGGCCAAGATCACAATTACGCCTACAGCGATGAGTACGCTGGGGAAGATGAAGATGGTTCAGACAGCTATGTTGATTTCGGCAATGCTAGCAGAAACGACGAGCAACATAGCAATGTCGATTCCTACACTAAGTCTGAAAACGGTCTTTACGACCAGGGAGATGACTTAGATGAGGAGTATGACGATGATGAAAACGCTGGAAATGGGTTGACTGTCGCAAATCCAGACAGCGATTAGTTTTAATTTAGGATGACTGGTGGAATAGAAGCACAGATCAAATTCCGACAAGCAGGAACACTTGTGCCCCAGGCTTTGAAGCCTAGCGCGCTTTGGTTTTCGGGAAACAGAGCAATATATTATGAATATATAAAGCAATGTAAACTCGTCTATAACGCGAATAACGAGTTTTGTTAATTTTATGTACTTACCTGCGCAATTATTCTCTAGCAATTCAGATCACGTACTAAAGCTGGCTGTGGCTACTGTGCACACTCTTCTCATGCCCCTCCTAATAGACAGTATTCTCTTATACCCCTCTTCATATACGAGTCCTTTAATACTGACTGCCTTTAAAAATAACCCGGATACGTATTTGGTCTCTCTCTCCTCTTGGGAGATTTTTCGGCGAAACCATTTCTTCCAACAGCGATTTATTCCCTTTAAAAAAAATTTCTCTAATAACCCCATTTCCTATTAAATAAAAGAAATCTCGTTAACCAAGGCCAAGGACCACTATTACTGAAGGATGATTTGCAGTGAAGAAGTTCCTAAAGAAGAAGAACCTATTTTAGAGTGTCTACTTAATTACAGGAATCAACTAACCAGTTTGAAACAGGACAGAGAGAAATATTTAAATAGCAGAACGATCTATGAAATCTACCACAAAGTTTTGACCAATGTTCACTCACTATTCGAAATAAGAGGATGCACCGAAGCTAGCAAACATAAACCTCAAACAAACAGAGTAGACTCAGTTTTGGATGATGTGATGCAATTGACATCCTTGTCTTTCATTACGTGTGGGTTGAAAAATACAGCACCAGCAACCTTTGCCCATTTGTCTACAGTTCAAAGACTGTTGGAGCATTTGGAAGAAAGCAAAGTTTACACTTTTCATGATTTGTCTCCAATCAAAGAAAGGCTGCTAGAAATAGAAGAGATTGTGAAGCAAAATGCCTATGAGCACGTTCATTCAGAAGACACTGAAGCCATCCACACACCACAAATACCAACGAATGAGCTGGATGAAATTGAAAGAGAAAATGATGCCACTGAGGATTTGCTGTTGCAAAACAAATTAGATAATTGTATTGAGGAATATCATCGTATTGAAAACCAAATTGAGAAAATTGATCCAGAACTGGAAGATTTTGTTCAAAAGTTGTACTCTTTGAGAAGGGAGTTATTGTCCGTTACAATATCTTCCAAAAACAACGACAACAAGCCGTTTGTTCACAAAACCGTAAAGAAATCTGTCAAGGAGTCTCTTGGAAAAGATAGTGCGGTAGAGGACTATGATGAGGATGACGATGACAACGAAATAACTGTTTTTATCAAAAACTGCAACGAAAGATTGAAATTGATTGAGGACTCGGAAGTTGTTGCTTCAGGCAGTATTCACTCATTATCTGGCTATTCAGTATTTTCTGGTCTTTTAGATGAGTGCCATGACTTGGTTAATGACCTGGTTCATCAGCAAATTTATGACAACGACAGTAACGCTTATTACCAAAATCCATTTTTGCAACAAATATACCAGAATTTGATAGATATAAAGACGTCGTTGGAAAACTTGGTTGTGACTAGAAGATGGACTCTAAGAGAAACAGATTTGTTTTATTATCAAAAGAAATTAGGCGACATTGAAAAACTAAGATTTGGATCTTCTTTCAGAGACACAACTAGTTCGGAGACTGACCCATTTAAAAAAGAAAACAAATCTCCATCCATTTTACTATACCTGCTAAGAAGATGCTATGCCATAATTTACAAATTATTGGAAAGTAGTGAACCAATTTCTGAATCAATGCAAAGAATTCATAATCAATTATCCACAGTCAGACGGTGCCTTTTAGAAATCAAGAGAATGGGCGGTGTTGACAATGAAAGAGAACTGTATCCATATCAGTTGAAATTGGCCTCATTAGATAATATGAGAGTTGATGGAAAGTTTTATGATGAAGATGGTAACATTCCTGAGGGACAAGCCTCTTTGAATGTTCTGCTAAGTGAATGCTTTGATATTGTGCAGGAATTAAAGGTTGAAGCTGAAGAGAGGGATATTCCAGAAGAATCTGATGATGATCAAGATAACGAGTCTGAGAGCCTCGCGAAGATATCTCTCGATGATGAAGTTGGAAATTTTGAAGGATGCTATGATGATTCCTCTACAGTTTTGACAAAGTCTAATAGAAGACAATCCATTCCTTTTACCAAGGACTCTTCTAATAGAGATGTTAGTGAGTTGGAAAGACCAAATGAAGAAAAAGAAATTGAGGAGTTGAGAAAGCAACTTCAAAAGTTAAAACATGAAAGACAAAAGAAAAAGATAGAGCAATCATATGACGACAGTGGAGATGAAAGCGATTTTTCATATGGATCAAGCATGCCTGTGTCCTTAACTCCAAGTAATAAGTTGTAGATATTTGACTCATAAAAACATAAAGGCACATATATAATTCCAGCCAACTTTGTTGAAGGGAGAAACAAGGCCATTCAAATAAAACGTCGAAGTTTCTTTCAATACGCATTAAATATATGGAATCTATATATATATATTTACATGATATAAAAAAAGAAAACAAAATATGCAGTTTATATTTAAAGATGCCACAAGTGGAAAAAGCCAATTGTGATGTTTAGATGTTGTGCGGTCTTATAAGCCATATGAGATAACTTTTTTAAATAGCAATCCTTTTTTTTCTAAGCTTATAAAATTATTAAGGTTTCGTGGTCTAGTAGGTTATGGCATCTGCTTAACACGCAGAACGTCCCCAGTTCGATCCTGGGCGAAATCA